>SJYV01055333.1:0-20083 GCA_006410875.1 Neotragus pygmaeus | reverse complement strand
TAAGTCATATCATTCCATGATTTACTGTATATTATATTTTCAGTAACTACAGTCAGTTAACTTCCTTGGTCTCTAGATGCCAACATTTTAGTAAAAACAAGACATTTTCAACAAAATGTTAGAACCAAAGTGATCAAAGTGATGTGGGAGCAGTTTGCCAACAGTCTGGCTTTGAATTTCCTATTCACTTTCCAAAACATTCACTTAAAAATCATTTATTGAAGCTGAACTGCCTTTATCAGCCTGATCAGAGCTCTATAAAGAGCATGCATGATTCAACTGCCTTCCCAAGCTTTAAAAAAATATAACTTTGATATATACCTCACAAGTGCAGCACAATAGTTTTCATGCTCACGTTTGTTAAGATTTAGTGCAGCCATTAAACAACAGAAGAGCTCTTTGGTGGCAATCCTCACACATACCAAATATCCCAAAGCAAAACCTTCTACAAATCAGAGATTAAGGTACTGACAAAAATTTCCACTCGATTGCAGTTTTCCCCTTTAAACCTTATATCAGGGGTGACTATCTTTTCGATCAAGTCTCTCAGGGAGGTGAATATATAGGTTTTTTTCTCTTGGAGGAAAATATCAACTGAAAGATAAAAAGTGACATTTTGTGTGCCTTGTCCAGGAGTCAGTCGATTTATTTAAAAAACGGTGTGTGAGCCTGACCTATACATGAAGTTTGTGGCATGTCTCTTGTCAAGTATTGATCATTTAAGACTTTACTGTTTGCCCACTGCAATGTAGCTAATAATCTCTTTTTATTTAGTTTGTGTCTTTGAATTCTTATCATGGCTTTAGTGATTTCTCTGGGACCTATTAGATCTTGCTTTTGCTGTGCAAATGGCTATGGAAATTAAGCTTGCTGAAGCACTTTTCCTGGGCAAACACTCTTTGTTTTCCATCAGTTCATGTGTCAAGTGGTTTGCATGCAGATAGGGTCCATTTGGAAGCAGCGGGCACCATCAATCTTCATGACTTTGCTATACACACCATTTCACCTCAACCTGTTTCAATGGGAGATTTTAAAGGATGGCTGAGCAATCAAGCTATTCCCCTTGACTGACATCAGGTATTTCTATCTAACTCACCTTAGCACTTTGGGGTCAATGCTGAGGGAAAAAAAAGGGGGGGGCTCTAGGTGATGTGGTCAAATGTCTCCCATATTTTGACATAATTGCCAATTCAGTTGGCTTTCAAAATTGTGGTTTTGAGCTTATTTCCACTAATCAGAAGCAAAACTGATTTTTCTTTCTTTGTATCTTCTATTCTCAGAGTTGGCCAAAATTTTGTGAATGATTAGTACAATTGCTTTATTTCCTGCATGACTTCACTGAGCTATCTGTCATGCAACCAAAAAATAAACCATACATATGAGAAATACAATGTTTAACTTGATTGTATTCCAACATGATGGATAATAAATGAATTAAGCATCTTTTCTTTCAAGGCAGTGGTTGATATAAATTGAGGAAATTATAATAATAAATAAAAAGTCTCATGGAAAATATTCTTGTGTGTGTGTCTGAGCTTTTTCATGTCTGTTTTCCTATATACCCATATACATATAAAAAGTAATGTGCTATTCTATCATATATTGAGTTTAGTGAATTGATCAATTGTGTTCAGCGTTGTCCATTACTTTTTAGTATAACTGTTAGTCCCAATTCATAGCTCAAAAAGTAACTCACAAAAACTCAAATTATATTAGTTATATAATAGCCACAGTTTTTCATTTTTAATTGAAATGATATTAGCATCAAAATGTATTTTAAAGTAACTCCTTTAGATAGCAGAGTGAGAAAGCTGTATGAAAATAATGAATGAATGGAAACAATGAAGGAATAAGTTAAAAACTTAAATGCTGCACATAGATTTATTCTAATGAGTAGTGAAACAGAAAGATACAATTTCCCCCAAAATTAATACAGAATCCCTTAGTATTCTATAAATTCTTCCAAAGTTTGGTTTATAAGTAAATATATGTTAAATATTCCATGAAACTCTCTACAGAACTCAATTTTTTTTTAATTAAGGTACAGTTGATTTGCAATATTACATTAGTTTCAGGTGTACTTAGTGATATAATATTTTTATAGATCCCACGCACACATACTGCATTTATAGTTATTATAAAATACTGTGTATATTCTCTGTTTACAAGTAAAAATACATTGAAGATTACATGAAGAAATTTTACTCAATTTTGAACTAGTGACAAAGTTAGAATTGTGAAAAACTACATGCAAGTATGTGTATGTTTATGCAAGTATACAACTCATGATTTTCACTTTTATTGAAAACAAGAGTTATGAACTAGAATCTTTTAGATAATATATCTTAAATATGTAATTTACATAACTTGATGACTGCATTAAAAATAGTAGTTTATGGTGTCAAAATTTAAATAATCTCAGAATATATATACCTATTTTTATAGTGTGCATTATATTTTAGTCCTATTGTTTCTGAATAGTTAGCTTCTTAGTCAAGTAATATAAATTAATAAATACTGCTGCTGCTGCTCCTAAGTCACTTCAGTCATGTTCAACTCTATGTGACCCCATAGATGGCCACCCACTAGGCTCCCCCATCCTTGGGATTCTCCAGGCAAGAACACTAGGGTGTGTTGCCATTTCCTTCTCCAATGCATGAAAATGAAAAGTGAAAATGAAGTCACTCAGTCATGTCTGACTCTTAGCGACCTTATGTACTGCAGCCTACCAGGCTCCTCCATCCATGGGATTTTTCAGGCCATGGTACTGGAATTGGTTGCCATTGCCTTCTCCTAATAAATATTACTATGAGTAGTAAAATGCATAAATGCAATTTTTTGCAATTCTATTTATCCTTTGTATCTTCCCTTATTGATGACTGGACATCTAAAACTATATCTGTTATTAACCCCTTTCTTCAAAGACTGCTTTTCTTCTTCATTTCACATTCTCAATTCTATCATGCCATAACAAAAAGGAACAGTCATATCCTTATGTAAATTCTTGACTAATTTGATTCATCTAGGAATGGGCAGTTGGCTAAATCTGAAAATATAATTTATTTTCTGGAACTTTGTCAAAAGGTAAATAATTAAATAAAGTTCATTTTTTTTTGGTGAAAATTAACTTTTGCTATGTTTTAAATACTTGCAGCTGTATCTGGCATATGGTAAGACCCTGATGCTGAGAAAAATTGAGAACAAGAGGAGAACGTGGTGACAGAGGATTAAACAGTTGGATAATATCACAGACTCAATGGACATGAGTATGAGCAAATTCCAGGAGATAGCAAAGGACAGAAAAGACTGGTGTGCTGCAGTCAATGGATTAGCAAAGAGCTGGACATGATACAATCACTGAGAAAAAACAACAGATGCTCAATAAATGCAAGTTATGACCATGACTATTATGATTATTCTAGAAATAACAGGCAGAAAAGATGTCCTTTTCATTATAGAGGACTGGAATAAAAAACTAGGAAGTCAAGAAACGCCAAGAGTAACAGGCAAATTTGGCCTTGTAGTACAGAATGAAGCAGGGCAAAGGTTAATAGAATTTTGCCAAGATAATGCACTGGTCATAGCAAACACCCTCTTCCAACAACACAAGGGAAGACTCAACACATGGAAATCACCAGATGGTAAACACCAAATTCCAATTATAATCTTTGCAGCCAAAGATGGAGAAGCTCTATACAGTCAGCAAAAACAAGATTGGGAGCTGACTGTGGCTCAGATCATGAACCCCTTATTGCCAAATTCAGACTTCAGTTGAAGAAAGCTGGGAAAACCACCAGACCATTCAGTATGACCTAAATCAAATCCCTTTTGGTTAAACAGTGGAAGTGAGAAATAGATTTAAGGGACTAAATCTGATAGATTGCCTGATGAATTATGGACAGAGGTCCATAACATTGTACATGAGACAGGGATCAAGACCATCCCCAAGAAAAAGAAATGAAAATAAAAGAAGATGGTTCTCTGAAGAACTCTTAAAAATAGTTATAAAAAAACAGAGAAGCAAAAAAACAAAGAAGAAAAGAGAGATAAATCCATTTGAATACAGAGTTCCAAAGAATAGCAAGGAGAGATAAGAAAGCCTTCCTCAGTGATCAGTGCAAAGAAAAAGAGAACAATAGAATGGGAAATACTAGAAATCTCTTCAAGAAAATTAAAGATACCAAGGGAACATTTCATGCAAAGATGGGCTCAATAAAAGACAGAAATGGTATGGACCTAACAGAAGCAGAAGATATTAAGACGAGGTGACAAGAATACACAGAAGTGTACAAAAAAGACCTTCACAACTCAGATAATTACGATGGTGTGATCAATTACCTAGAGCCAGACATCCTGGAATGTGAAGTCAAGTGGGCCTTAGGAAGCATCACTATAAACAAAGCTACTGAAGGTGATGGAATTCCAGTTGAGCTATTTCAAATCCTAAAAGATGATCCTGTGAAAGTGCTACATTCAATATGCCAGCAAATTTGAAAAATGCAGCAGTGGCCACAGGAATAGAAAAGGTCAGTTTTCATTCCAATCCCAAAGAAAGGCAATGCCAAAGAACGTTCAAACTACTGCATAATTACACTCAGCTCACATTCTAGTAAAGTAACACTCAAAATTCTCCAAGACAGGCTTCAACAATATGTGAACCATGAACTTCCAGATGTTTAAGCTGGTTTTAGAAAAGGCAGAGGAACCAGAGATTCAATTGCCAAAACCCACTGGATCATCGAAAAAGCAATAAATTTTCAGAAAAACCTCTACTCCTGTTTTATTGACTATGCCAAACCTTTGACAGTATGGATCACAATAAACTGTGGAAAATTCTTCAAAAGATGGGAATACCAGACCACCTGCCTGCCTCTTCAGAAATTTGTATGCAGGTCAAGAAGCACCAGATAGAACTGGACACGAAACAACAGACTGTTTCCAAATTGGGAAAAGAGTATGTCAAGGCTGTATGTTGCCCCCCTGCTTATTTAACTTATATGCAGAGTACATCACGAGAAACCCTGGGCTGGATGAAGCACATGCTAGAGTCAATATTGCCATGAGAAATATCAATAAACTCAGAAATGCAGTTGACATCAACCTTATGGCGGAAAGTGATGAAGAACTAAAGAGCATCTTGATGAAAGTGAAAGAGGAGAGTGAAAAAGCTGGTTTAAAGCTCAACATTCATAAAACAAATGTCATGGCATCTGGTCCCATCACTTAATGGTATATAGTTGGAGAAACACTGGAAACAGTGGCAGACTTTATTTTCAGGGCCTCAAAAATGACTGCAGATAGTGACTGCCACCATGAATTTAAAAGACGCTTGGAAGAAAAGCTATGACCAACCTAGACAGCATACTAAAAAGCAAAGACATTACTTTGCCAACAAAAATCCATCTAATTAAGGCTATGGTTTTTCCAGTGGTCCTGTATGGATGTGAGAGTTGGACTATAAAGAAAGCTGACCGCTGAAGAATTGATGCTTTTGAACTGTGGTTTTGGAGAAGACTCTTGAGAGTCCTTTGGACAGCAAGGAGATCCAACTAGTCTATCCTAAAGGAAATCAGTCCTGAATATTCATTAGAAGGACTGATGTTGAAGCTGAAACTCCAATACTTTGGCCACCTGATGTGAAGAGCTGACATTTAAAAAGACCCTGATGCTGGGAAAGATTGAAGGTGGGTGGAGAAGGGAATGACAGAGGATGGTTGGATGGTGTCACTAACGTAATGGAGATGAGTTTCAGTAAGCTCCGGGAGTTGGTGATGGACAGGGAGGCCTGGTGTACTGCATTCCGTTGGATCACAAAGAGTTGGACACCACTGAGCAACAGAACTGATTCTGATGATTATTATCATTTTAGAACGAGAGAGTCAAAATCTTGGTTTTAACCTGCAAATACTTCCCTCATAGGCAACAAGCAAGGATATTCTCAAAGCAGAAAAATTTAGGACCAGACATAGTTTTTAATCCAGAATAGTTGAGTTCCAAAGAATAAATTTCCTAACATAGCTGGTTTGCTTTGTTGAGGTCAGAGCCTTGGTTAGAAAATAATGGGACATAGACATGGGGTGGGCTATCTGGATTTATTCCTTGGAAATTTGTGTATAAACAGGTTCCTCTGAACTTAGAGGTGCTACAGGAATGAACTATTCAAACAT
Source organism: Neotragus pygmaeus (assembly GCA_006410875.1). Taxonomy (NCBI): domain Eukaryota; kingdom Metazoa; phylum Chordata; class Mammalia; order Artiodactyla; family Bovidae; genus Neotragus; species Neotragus pygmaeus. The sequence goes on along the minus strand of SJYV01055333.1, from coordinate 13,916 downwards.
ACTATATACTATCACAAGCTTCTTGTCTGAGATGTTGCAGAGTTCTCTTCACTGTAAGACAGCATAATCCACTGACCATTCAGTATTTGCCTCCACTTCCTTTTAGGCCTGTAACTAGAGTTAAGTTACAACACTTCCTTTTGAAGACATGCTGGGCATTAACAGAAAAGGAAGAAAAAATTCCCTGAAATCCAAGAAATCTGTGAGACTGAGCTAGTGGGTACCACTAAAATAAAGGATAAGGTGTGAGGTATTGAATTTTGTGGCTCCTGATCATGGGAGACTTAATTAAGGAGCAATGACCTGGAACACAGGATGTAACAACTTGGAAAGGGCCACAGGACACATTTGATGCTAGAATAACTTAGCAATGTGTAAAAAGTAGTGGCTTACTCTACATGACATTGAAATGTCAGAGTTGATATTACATAAAGCAAAATATTAAAATACCTGGAAACTGGGCTTGCTAGAGTGGTTACTTTATGTAAAGGCCTAAAATTCTAAGATAATTATATTAGAAGGGAAAATCCACATAACATACAACTTATCATGTCCATTAGAAATATATTAATGATAGAGGTCTCAGCTGGTCTTCCCTGGTTGCTCAGATGGTAAGAATCTGCCTGCAATGCGGGAGACCCAGGTTCAATCTCTGGGTTGGGAAGATCCCCTGGAGAAGGAAATGACAACTCACTCCAGTATTCTTATCTGGAAAATCCCATGAACAGAGGTGCCTGGTGGGCTACAGTCCATGGTGTCACAAATAGTCCGACAGAGTGACTAACACACAGAGGTCTCAGCAACACTAAAATTTGATGGTGGTTCTCTGTGTAAATCACTCCTGACCATCTTAGAGGCTTTTTATGGAGATAGACTTACAGATAGCAATCGGGATGATATGACTCTGAAACAATGATACTTCTTCTGTGTTAAGTCAATGGATGCAAGTATTGTGATATGTGGCAAAATCAAAAGGGCAACTATGGAAGTCTGACTTGAAACTAGTATTAAAAATAACACCCATAATTATAGAACATGACACACCAAGGAAAAATGATTGGGTACCCAACAAGTATCTTTTCATACTGTTCATGGGGCTCTCAAGGCAAGAATACTGAAGTGATTTGCCATTTGCTTCTCTGGTGCACCACGTTTTGTCAGAACTCTCCACTATTAACCATCTTTCTTGGGTGGCCCTGCATAGCATGGCTCAGAGTTTCACTGAGTTAGACAAGGCTGTGGGCTGTGGACATTGTGATAAGTTTGGTTCGTTTTCTGTGATTGTGGGTTTCATTTTGTCTGCCCACTGATGGATAAGGATAAGAGGCATATGGGACCTTCTTGATAGGAGAGACTGACTGTGGGGAAAATGGGTCCTGTTCTGATGGGCAGGGCCATGCTCAGTAAATCTTCAATCTAATTTTCTGTTGATGGGTGGAGCTGTGTTCCCTCCCTGTTGTTTTTCCTGAGGCCAAACTATGGTAGGGGTAATGAAGGTAATGGAGACCTCCTTCAAAAGTCTGTTTTCCCAGTCTTGTGGAAGTTCTGTTATCAAATTACCTGAAGGTTCTCAGCCCCTGAGATCTCCAAGTTGGAAAATCTGTTGCGGTTCCTAGAACTTTCTTAACACTGGAAGAATTTCTTTAGTATAATTGTTCTGCAGTTTCTGGGTCATCTACTTGGTTGTTTTATGGTGGGGATAATGGTAACCTCCTCCAAGAGGGCTTAAGCCACACTGCATGACACAGGTCTGCTGCAGCCAGAACCCCTGTCTCTTTGGCAGGCTTCTGCTGACCCCTGCCTTGCAGGAGACACTCAAACACTCAAAAGCAGGTATAACTCAATATCTGTGGAGTCTCTGGGACCTGATGCACACCAACTTAGACAGCATATTAAAAACCAGAGACATTACTTTGCCAACAAAGGTCTGTTTACAGTCAAAGCTATGCCTTTTCCAGGAAATGGCAACCCACTCCAGTATTCTTGTCTGGAAAATCCCATGGATGGAGGAGCCTGGTGGGCTACAATCCATGGGGGTCACAAAATATCGGACACAACTGAGCAACTTTCACTTTTCATGATTTTTCCAGTAGTCATGTACAGGTGTGAGAGTTGGACTATAAAGAAAGCAGAGTGCAAAAAAATTATGCTGGAGAAGACTCTTGAGAGTCCCTTGCACTGTGAGGAGATCAAACCAGTCAATCCAAAATGAAGTCATCCCTGAATATTCATTGGAAGGACTGATACTGAAGCTGAAGTTCCAATACTTTGGCCACCTGATGCGAAGAAATGAATCACTGGAAAAGATCCTGATCCTGAGAAAGATTGAGGACAGGAGAAGGGGACGATAGAGGATGAGATGGTTGGATGGCATCACTGACTTGATGGACATGAGTTTCAACAAGCTCTTGGAATTGGTGATAGACAGGAGACTCTGGCATGCTGAAGTCACATGGGGTCTCAAAGAGTCAGACACGACTGAGGGACTTAAGTGACAACAAGTATCTTACTCAATTTTTAACATTCAGTGGAAAAAAAAAAAAGTGGGTAACCCAGAGGCTAAGTAACATGAGCCTAAAAATAATAATAATAATAAGCATCTCTTTCCAGGTTCTTGAGACTTGACACTTTTATTTTATTTTTTTGTAAAGATCATTTATTTCTAATCAGCAAAAATTCCTGACTGTTGTTCATTGCTTGTAACAATAAAGATTAAAGATACAAATCACAACAGAATACTGCAAATCTCAGGAAGTATCCTACAGTACTAATGTAAGTGTACAAATCAGACAGTTATGTGTTGAAGAAAGGGAAAATTTCCAAATATTTTGAAGACTCCTGGACACAGGGCCAAATTTCTTTGATATATAAGGATATGGAGAATCATAATGGCACCCTTTTTCAACTGGAAAACACGTTACTGAACCAGCCTCAGGCCACTCACTTGACACAAAGCAAAGCTAAAGTAGTGGCATCAGGTTGTGGTGGGAAAAAAAAAAAGAAAAAGAAAAGAAAAGAAAATACAATGTCTGTTGAAGGATATCAAGCAAGGGAATGAAAGACAAGCCTCATATCCATTCAAACTTTGTCTCTGAGTTAGTGGGTTTGTTTGTTTGTTTGTTTGGTAAGTGGGAAGAATGAAGAAGCATTGTTTGTTCCTTCCTCTTATAACTTTTATGTGAGATTTCTTAACCATAATTTTGGGAGTTAGAAAGTCTCTGATTTACAATTTTCTGGCTAGGTGGTCTATGGCTCTGAGCTCTCTTAGCTTATCCTGGTTTGGAGAAAACACCCTGAGTTTTTCTGATAATGGTGATATCTATAATACCAATTTTAGTATATTTATAAGTTATCAACAATACTAATTTTAGTCATCTGACTCTGGTTGATTTGTGTTTAGTTAGCACTGAATTGAGATCAGAGAGGACAAGAAAGGGATTATATTAATCCCTTTACATTAAGGGATTAATTGTAAATTCAGTGACGGGAACTGGGTTTTAAGGGGTCTCAGTTTCAATATGGTGACAGTGAACGAAAGTGTTAGTCATTAAGTCATGTCTGACTCTTTGCAACCCCATGGACTGTAGTCCACCAGGATTTTCTGTCCATGGAATTCTCCAAGCAAGAATACTAAACTATGCACCCATTCTCTTCTCCAGGGGATCTTCCAGACCCAGAGATCAAACCCAGTTCTCCAGCATTGCAGGCAGATTCTTCACCTTCTGAGCCACCAGAAAAGCCTTTCAATATGGAGTGCACGTAACAAATGGCATTGTGTCCAAGGTCTAATATCTTCAGTCTAAATTAGTTCTGTAATCCATTCCATAGTCATTGGGGAGTTAGACTAAACATAATTGGCTGTTGGCACAAGGTTCTTGGCCTATGGGATTAGGGTTATCATCATGGCAAAGGTAAAGTGGAAGCCTCTATAATTTATTCCCCCAGCTCTAGCTAGGAGAGTAAGAAGCACATAAATAAACAAATAAAATTATTATCTTTCCCTGAGGAGACTATAGAATATATAGCCATTTTTTTAAATATAAAGGTAAAATTTGGTCATATCTTATTTTATTCTCCAGACAAATCTGAGAGAATAACAGTGGATTGCCACAAATATAAACCAAGTAGTATCTCAAATTGCAGCCACTATATGGTGTCTTTGCTACAGAAGATTGGCACAGCTTTTGTTGAATATGTTTTCTTTGTTTATCTCCCTTTATAGAAAAAAAAACAAGATCAGAAATATTTTATGCTCACGTGGAATAGACAACAATATATATTATATAAGAATACTAAGAGTATGATGACTCTTTCACCCTCTGTATTAGTCAAGTCCAAAGGGATCTGAGCTATCTAGCCATCCTGTAAAATATCACATTGATTCTCTCTATGTACAAGTCAAAGATTGTGGAGATAAATCCTATGCAGATTCACTGAAAATATCAGTAATTTTTGTTTGTTTGTTTTATGAAATCAGTAGTCAAAGGTATGTTGACACATCCCTAAAAAAAAAAAAAAAAAAAAAAAAGCGTAGTTTGTACTTCTCACCATGAAGAGAAAGTACAATGCCTGATAGACTTTTCTTTAGGTTCCGGAGGTGGCACATCCACATCCAGAAATACAGATCCAAATATTTGGGACCATAAAAAAGCTACTGACATTGTGTAAGGTCCAGAGAAAGAAAACTCTGCATCAGGCCCGTGCATGTATGCTCAGTTGTTCATTCGTGTCTGACTCTGTGATACCATGGACTGTAGCCCGCTAGGCTTCTCTGTCCATGGAATTCTCCAGATAAGGATACTGCAGTGGTCTGTCATTTCCTCCTCCAGGAAATCTTCCTGATCCAGGAATTGAACCTGCATCTCCTGTGCCTCCTGCATTGGTTGGTGTATTCTTTACAACTGAGCCACCTAGGAAGTTTTGCATAGTGACAGGCAACAGAAAAAGCCACACTGATGCCTAACTCCTAAACTGTAACAGTAATTATCATATTAAAAATATAAGTAACAGGAAAATATTCTGTGTAGTTTATGAACAACTTTGATGGAAAATCCAAGTATGGCCACCTGTCAGCAAGCAATATTAATTTGTCAGCTCCTTCATAGATGCCTCAGCCTCACAGAGCTATTTCCCTTAGGGCTCACTCTTAGCTCCTCCCCCAAGGGCACACAACCCATATCAAGTAATGAATTCACACAGTGGTATAATCCAGGACAATTTAAGATTTTTCAAGGCTTCAAATAGGCTTCCATTGTAACACAGCTTTGCCTCAGATTTGGTTTCTTGGTGAATTCCATCCCAAATAATTCTGGGGATTTTTTATTTTTCCCTAAATTCTTAAGAGAGTTGATTACTTTGATACTAAGACAAATTAACAGAAAACCCATGATTAATTTACAGCAAAATCAATTTTGTTAATTACAAATAAACCAAATTTTTCATGCATTAGACTTTGTTTACTAATACTTAAGACATTTGCATCAAGCTTCCTTTGCAAAATCAGCCTGTTAATTGTCTTGCAAAAATTATCTTTGTTACATTTGAGATCTAGGTATTTTTAAACTTACAAAGTGAGCTGTAAGAGTACTATCTTTTCTTATTCTTGTGAAGAGTGTGATATTTCATTATTATACATTTTATATTACTAATAAAATATTGATAAATTATTTTTACTTATTTCTTTTTATGTTTGGCATAGTTCATTGAAAAGTCATCCTGATCTAGAATATTAATTGGAGTATTTTAATTATTGTTTATATATTACTTCTACTACAAATTCTGTGTTTAATTTTGCAAGAAATAATTTCTAAAAATTTATTCATTGCCATTTAATAGTTCAAGTGTAACTACACACAGTTCTTTTGTAATTATTATTGTATTTCAGGGTCTTTGGCATCTATAACCATTTTTATGACTGATGGTGGTCAGCTGCTCTTTTCATCTTTTTAACTTTCTTGTTTTTCAAATTTAAAAAATATGATAACACATTTATAGGAAACTTGGAAAATACAGAATAAATTTACATATAGTTTCATTATATATTACAACTGTCCATGCTAAGTAGATAAATTAAGAATTTTGGTTGGACATCGAATATCAAACTCTCAGAAATTAATAGAATGAATGTACAGAAAAGTAGAATATCAGTTCAGTTCAGTCGCTCAGTTGTGTCCAACTCTTTGTGATCCCTTGAATTGCAGCACACCAGGCCTCCCTGTTCATCACCATCTCTCAGAGTTCACTCAGACTCACGTCCATCGAGTCAGTGATGCCATCCAGCCATCTCATCCTCCATCGTCCCCTTCTCCTCCTGCCCCCAATCCCTCCCAGCATCAGAGTTTTTTCCAATGAGTCAACTCTTCGCAAGAGGTGGCCAAAGTACTGGAGTTTCAGCTTTAGTATCATTCCTTCCAAAGAAANCTTCTCCTTCTGCCCACAATCCCTCCCACCATCAGAGTTTTTTCCAATGAGTCAACTCTTCGCATGAGGTGGCCAAAGTACTGGAGTTTCAGCTTTAGCATCATTCCTTCCAAAGAAATCCCAGGGCTGATCTCCTTCAGAATGGACTGGTTGGATCTCCTTGCAGTCCAAGGGACTCTCAAGAGTCTTCTCCAACACCACAGTTCAAAAGCATCAATTCTTCAGCACTCAGCCTTCTTCACAGTCCAACTGTCACATCCATACATGACCACAGGAAAAACCATAGCCTTGACTAGACAGACCTTAGTCAGGAAAGTAATGTCTCTGCTTTTGAATATGCTGTCTAGGTTGGTCATAACTTTTCTTCCAAGGAGTAAGCATCTTTTAGTTATTGAATAAAATATAAAAATAAGATGATTTCGAAAGTTAGGAAGACTCTTCATGTACCTCTTTTCACTCAATATCCTTTGATTTTATGACAACTTTTCCACAATGTGCTTAATCCTGAAAAAAAGGATAGTGCTAAATAAAGGGAAAAACACTTAACTGCAGAGTGATTTCATATAACTCTTGTTCAGTTTTGTGCAGCTTTAGGTGTTCTGGGGGGTTATTAAGTATTCTAGCTGGCATAGGAAAGACTCAATACCATTTGAAATGCCACTTATGTGAGTATACATGTACTTTGGTATAATAAAAATAGACTTGACATTTGCTTGACCTGCCTTTTTGAGAAGGGAGAAATGTGTAAGGAAAATATAGTCTATATATAGAATTTTAGGTATGAATAGATGAAAAAACAAAAGGGAGCCATTGTAATATGCTTCATTCAAGCCATCATGTTCTTAATTACTTTGCAAAAAGATCTTGTCTTCATGGGATAATATTGCAGACTATATGCATGATTTAGAAATAAATTTTTTTTTGTTTTCTTCTTTAGGCTTTTTCTTTATCCTTCACCTCCATTTTTTTTTTCATTTCTTCTCCTCTTTCCTTCTTTTCTCCTCCTTTTTCTGCTACTCATTGCTCACAAACACACTGAACAAAATGCATTGACTAGGGCAAACACATGGCATATATGTCAGAGATATACTACAGAATAAAACAGGTGTGGTTTCTTTCCCAAAGAAACTTAAAATCTCATAAACAAAAGTCTTTAAACAAATCATTACAGTTAATTAAATATTCAATAAGTACAAAAAAGTAAAGGGTAAAAGATATCAATCTTCAGTAATTTCTCTGAATATAATATACTGTGCATATAAAAAACATGTTTTGTGTATGGACTATTGAGGGAATATGATTCCTAATCAAAAGAATTAATACTTAGGATATACTAGTTGCTATGGTCCACATATGGGAACTTTTTATTTAATGATCAATTAAATGGACACATGCAGTTTTGGACTTTGATAAAGCAAACTCATTTACATATTTTTGCTTATGAACCTATGAACAGCCAGTGGTCCCCTGGGTCTTGGTCTTTGCATACTTGTAATTTCCTCAGATCTGCATTCATTACTGCCAACTTCCATCTCCTTTGAGTCAATTGAGATTTCAATCCCAAACTCTCAATCCTGATTCAGGAGTTAGGGCTCAATTACAAGGTTAATGTAAGCCTGGTTTTACTAGAAGCAAAGCATGATTTTTTTTTTTTTTTTTTGGCCCTGTTAAAGAAAGAAAGTCTTCTGATGTTAGATACTGCTCTCTCAGATGACAATATGAGGAAGATAGCAGTGAGACTGGGTACAAATGACATCTTTTTTTTTCCCTTGAGTTCTGCTGAGTCTCTTTAACCTTTTTCATAGGCTCAGTTTCTTCAGAAGGACTCTGTCCCCTTAGCAATGCATTCCAAGACACTCAGTTGTGTCCAGCTCTTATGACCTCATGGACTGTGTAGTCCATCAGGCTCCTTTGCACATGAGAGTTTTCAGGCAAGGAGTGGGTTGCTGTTTCTTCCTCCAGGGGATCTTCCTGCTCTGTGTCTCCTGCATTGGCAGGTAGATTCTTTACCACTGTGCCACCTGGCTACTTCTACATCTTATGGCATTCCTAAGGTGCCAACTAATGATAGTAGCAAATGAGATTCACAAATGAGATTATTGTTTCAGCCAGTGTTTTTCTCCTATCATGGTTCACTAATAGAATACCCTACTAGTGATATAAAGTATGCCTTTTCTATCTGATAGAGTATTATGCTGTGGTTAAGCAAAGTAATGTATGTCTGTTGCCCTAAAATGAAAAGATGTGAGTAAAAGTAAATTAGTTTCATACACTTTACCACTCTATTTAGAAACTTTACTTGTAGGTGTATATACATGATTATCAGTGTGTATGTGTAGATAGATATATATACATATATATATATACACACACACATACACATGTCTGTTTAGGCTTATTTTATTGTCAAATATATATAACAGAGAAACAAGTGTGGATGGAAACATATCAAACTGATATTAATGATTATACCTGGAGAATGGAAATAGAAGCAGAAGAAGCAGCCATGTTATAAAATTGAATCTTGGTAAAATGGCTTAGGTCATTGGCTTATATGTGTGCCAATTTTTTGGCCAGAGGATGAGAGTACTAGTATTGGGTGGATTCACCCTAAAGCCAGGAGATGATCTACCCAAAACACAATCTTAACAGCTGGGGATGGGTGGTTTTTCCATGAGGAACACCAGGATGCTCTTTCCAATGGGACAGTTGGTGCTGAACAGTAAATACAGCAGTTCTGCATGATAATAATACTCCCTTCAGATTTCTTGCTTTATTTATAACAAGTACGTACCACTATAGAAATCAAAAGGTAACATAGCATAAATATTAAACTATATATATAAAACAAAATACATGGAAGATTTTCAATTTGGATTAAATTTTTATAGAGTTGAATTAATACTTATGACAAATCATAAGGATAAACATAAACAGTAAAAGTTTTTTGTACACCCGCCCTTCATCTATATAGGCACTTTGATGAAAAAGCCCAGTATGCTATTTATAATAGATTGTCACCCCTTATTTGTTTATGAATATATTACCCTTTATCACATTTCTCACTAGACTGATGTTTGGCATTAAGGCTGTGTAGAGGTGAGTTTTAGGATTTTCTGTGGCATTGTCTTTATTAGACACTAAGGTTATTCTAGAACTGGCAAAGTAAAAGTCTTTCTACCCTTTGAACCTTATGGTCCTTTTAGATTTCATGGAACATTTAAAATATTTTGCAATGTTTCAGGTATAGAGAAAATTGCTAAAAAGTAATAGTAATCCTTAGGAAAAAGGACTAATAATCCAACAAAGAACTGATACATTTTACTGGTCTCATTACCTAAGCATCATAACCTGCCAAGTGAGTAAAAAATATCCAAACATATGGGGTGTGGTGTCGTCAGAAACCTGTCTGAAACGTCCTTCATTCACCCCAGGCTCTGCTTCCTGTGCTTGCACTTGACCCCCTCTTCTCATCCTAGGATAGAAGGTACTCTGTGCTGGAGTCTTCACAAAAATGGAAATGGTTTCAACTTTACCCAGCTCAGTGCTTTTTCAGGGAAACATAAGCTTTTAATAATGAATCATGGCACCCACAATTGAAGTTTCAGACAGATTTAATTGTATTATTAGTTTGAGGGAAACCATGTTATTTGAGACCCAAGTAATTTCCCAGTACTTTGTAATGGATTCATGTATCTCTCATCATGACTAACTCATTCTCAAGCTGAATCAAGCTATAGGCTCTTTCTCCTCCAGCTTCAGGCTCTGTTGCTGAGAAGCAAGAGCTTCCTCAGGATACCTGAGGCTCATGAAAGCCATCTACAGGGCCAGAGGACTGACAAGCAGCTGTGTGTCACAAACTTAAGCATTCATTCCCATGCTAACACTTCAGCACTTCTTTTAGGCTGGTTAGTAACTGATGTATCTAAAAAAGTGCCTCCCAGCATATTAAGGCCGTCTTCTCAGCTTCTTTGGAAACACGGTCTATCAAGTTGGAACCAATTATTTCTTCAATGTGTTATAGCACAACTTTCCTGGTTGAAGGATTCAAATGTAAAGCATCTTTTTAAGCATTGGGCTGCAAATGATAGCAGCAGCCATATGTGAATTTGGTATTGTCCTTTTTAGCTGAACGTTGATAAGATAATTAAATGCAGCCATTGTAGTGTTTTACCAAGTTAAGTGAAAGGCAAGCAAGTGAGAAGAAAGGAATTCGGGGGACTAAACAAGGGATATGCAAAACAGTTTTAGCTAGAATTTGGGAATGAGATGGATGCTGGCAAGACAGAGCCGTGAGGATGCCTGCTCCAGATGGCAGACATTTAGGAAAAAAGACGTCACACCAACGACCAACCATTTAGAGCTGGCATTGGCATGCAGTGTCTTTGCTTTTTTTTTTTTTCCATAATGCAAGCCAATTTCTGTTTGCCTTATGGAACTCAAATATAGGGAAGACTTGAGCAGTGGAGAAGAGGAAGAGTTCATTTTCATTTAGATTACATGGGGTTTGATGCCATCAGATAGTAGGGTTTCAGAACATAATTTGGCTAAATCATATTCTGTTTACAACTCCAGAATTGTCCAGTTGATGAAGTCCATAGTTGCTCTGTTAGAGAAATGCAGTGTTTATATCAGTTTCGAGGAGACTTTCATTGTAATGCTTGACTTCTAGGAAGTTAGGAAATTATTCTGTTTACCAAATGTATAACTTACTTTTACATAAAATATCAACTTTTGATTGAGGCCTGCTTATTATTAATATCACATCATTTTTTAAAATAACTTTTTAAATATGAAAGTTGTTTATTTTAGAAAGCCCAGACAGCATCTGACTGAAACAAGTTAGCTAAGAAAAATTATCCATAAATACTCACCATAATCTTATCCGTAATTAGAAACTGAAAGTGGCAGTATTTTGGCAATGTTCTTCCTAGTTATGTATGAAATTGAAAGTATTAGTCACTCAGTCATACCTGCTTCTTTGTGACCCCATGGACTGTAGCCCACCAGGCTTCTCTGTGAAATTCTCCAGGCAAGAATACTGGAGTGGGTAGCCATTGGCTTCTCCAGGGAATCTTCCCAACTCAGGGATTAAACTGGAGTCTCTTGCATTGCAGGCAGATTCTTTACCATCTGAGCCACCAGGGAAGCCCCATGAAATACTAAGCATGTGACAATATTTTGTTACTGCAACAACCGATGTATCTAGAAGAATATCAAGCACATTCTTATAACTGAATTTTTGTGTATTAATATCGTAAAGCTTTCCAGTGGACTTAATATACTGTTATTATTTCCTAGCATGTTAACGGCCAAACCCCTTTGTTGACATGACTTTACTTTTTTCCCCTACTGACTAGTCTTTGATGTAGCATTTTCTTTCTGTCACAGTAGAATAAATGATGTGAAGTTGAGATGGCAAGCGAGCTTCACTGTACAATTTAATTTAAAAGGAAGACAGCATGTTAGGTTGCTACACAAGAGCAAGAATGAAGGTTAACAGATGACATGATTTTTCAAATACTTCCTTTAGCAATAGGTGATTTCAGCTTTATTCATCTCAGCTTATTTTTAGGGAAACCTAAACTTTTGATGATGTGGAGGATTATGAATCATGACACCCATAATTGAAGTTTCAGAGAGATTTAATTATATTGTTACTTTGAAGAAAACCACACAGAACCATATTTAGGTACAATTTCAAAATCATTTTATTCTGTTTTCACATCTCTGTTTTCCTTTCAAACTATCTGGTAAACATCCAGAGTTTCTGAATGCTTCTCTCTGATGGATGCAAAGAGCATTTAAACTAACACTCAGCTGTTTGTTTGTTATGTTTTCAAACTTTTTCCAGTTTCTGTTTAGTATTCAGTGAAATGGTGTAAAGAAAACCATCTGCACTGCAGCTGCAAAGGGATTACCTTCGGTTCTTCTCTACAAAAAGAAGCCAAATGCCCTCTGTGCACGGCTCTGGACAGTTGCTAAAATCTTACACCATATGTTTTATATAGTCATCCTGGAGCTAAGTCAATTAATAGCTCAGAAGATACAATTAGCCTTTTCGTGACTGTGCTGCCTAAAATAAAGAAACTCTTTATTCCTCACCCCTATTATAATTTTAGGCTAAAGATTTGAAATGTTGGATGACAGCAAGTGTAGTAAGATCCTGAGTCCCTGGTGGATGCTCTGAGTTATACAGCCTTATGCCACCGTGCCAAATTCCTAGGTGTGTATAGGATATTGGCATAACCTAAAAATGAAATTATTCTCAANGATTTGAAATGTTGGATGACAGCAAGTGTAGTAAGATCCTGAATCCCTGGTGGATGCTCTGAGTTATACAGCCTTATGCCACCGTGCCAAATTCCTAGGTGTGTATAGGATATTGGCATAACCTAAAAATGAAATTATTCTCAATGGAGCATATATAAATGAAGTTTTACAGTCCTCACTATATCTTGAGATCGCTTTTGTCTCTGTCAAAATATATATTTTAAGCAGAATTGACTGAGAGACATATAGTAAAATGTCATTATTATAGTGAAAATTCATTATTTTTACAATTTATCATCCTTACATCAACAATCTTTTATTTTAAGGTGAAATTAAACCCCCTTGAAAATATTGCACCTAACTCACTTGTAACTTTTTTCTTAAGCAAAAACCTCTCTGCAGTGTGTAGCTTTAGAAAACATTGCAGTCTTAACACATGGATATTAAGTCAATGCATTATCATCAACTGGGGCAGAAGTTTCACTCATTTCTTGCAACTTAAATCTGTTTTGAAGGAAAGTTGAGAATGAATCAGTGGTGTAGCTGGGGGTCAGTTTTGTGAGGATGACAGGACTTGCATATTAAATTTAAAAATTTGCTTTTTCCTACATAGGATGACATCTGAAATAGCTAAGATTAATAAGGTGGTATCATTTAGGTGGATAAACTTAGATTTCTACACATAGAGACATTTTAAAGACATATGTATACATGTATTATAATAATTTTCCTGAATAACTGTTTGCGGAATACGAGTAGCTTTCATGCTAAGTCCTAAGTAATTTATCTCAAATAATCTTATACTTACTTGGCAGAAATTAGACTTTGTGTCTGATTGACTGTAAGAAGGAAGGTGCAACTAACAAAGGGACATCATTAGGAAGAGGGCGGGGGGTTGTTTCTTTTTTGTTTTATTTGATATGAAGATAGTTAAACACAGGATTTTCTAATACACAGGAAATTCAGATACACTCTTCAAATTGAGTTTTCCATGGCCAAACAAAGAAATGTCCTCCTGGGATGAGAATAAGAAAGAGGATCCCATGTTAGAGTGGAGCTAACTATATCAGTGTTAAAATGGGGCAGAACTCCCTGATGACTAGAAGAATCAGCTCCAAGAAGAAAGGTGCTCAGAAAAGGAAAGTAAGTTTACAAGGGATATATGAAACTGGAGCATTCTTGGCTTTAATGTACACACCAGCAAAATTATAAAACTAAGACCC
>SJYV01055332.1:4125-17646 GCA_006410875.1 Neotragus pygmaeus | reverse complement strand
AAAAAACATTGTGTGCCTGTTGTGATTCTGGACACAGAGAGCCCAGCCCCAATGTGAGACATCACAGAACAGCCAAAGAAGGGGAAGGACGGACCCCATCTAGACACAAGGGATGCCTCTGGTCCATCAGACAAAGGCTGTTCCCCTTGGATCTCGTCTCCATGAAGGAAACTCTCCTTCCCAAAGCCTAGCTGAGGCGGATCCACCTCTATTACCTGGAGCAGACCTGGAGTCATTGTTGTCCTCACCATCTGACAGGAAGGCTAATGTGGAGACACATCACACAACACACAGAATGACCCTCCCCACACTCACGGGACCTGTGTTATGGCTGGGAAGGGACAGACCTGGCTCCTGCAGTGTAGCCCAGGGGCTTTTAGGACTCTGAGAGGCCATCCTACCACTTTATAGGAGCTGCCTCGGTGAGTGTGGGGCATGCATTGGGTCTGAAGACACTGAGAAGATCCTCACAGTCAGTGGGTGGTGACAACCAAAGGTCCCAGGAGGGCAGACAGAGACACCCACCTGGGTTGGCCAGAAGATCCTCCTTCTTAGTCACAAGGTAATCGAGCTCCTCATACACAGCTTCAGCAAGAGCACCTTCATAGCTGGATAAGGCTGAGAGAGCCCCTAGAAGGTCAGAGAAGCCGCCCCAGGCAACCCAATCCAGCCAGCCCGCCTCATCTCCCCAGTGCTCACATGGGGCTTGCCAAGGCCTCGGCTTAAACTCCCACCCCATGGCCATGGCTTATGAGAGTTCATACCCTAGTCCTAAGAACCTCTGTCTGTCCAGCCCTTGGAGCTCAGCACGGAGCACATGGAGTCTGCAACTCAGAACAGAGACCTGGCCCAGGTTCCCCTCCTCACACCTGCCCCATCTCCTGCATCCACACACTCTCCCTGGTCCCCAGCTCCCCCTGCAGCCCACCTCTGCGCTCTGCTCTCCATCTGAGCAGCTGAGTCACCAGGATGATGAGGACCAGGAAGAGAAGAGATCCCAGGATGAGGCAGAGGACCCCAGGCAGGGAGAAAATGCCAGGGAGAGGATTTGAGGTTGTTCTGGTCCCTAGGAGAACAAGGCAAGTGGGTGTGGAGAAAGTCACATAGAGGCACAAAGAAATCCCCTGTGCTAGCATTTCCAGGGAGCTCTGGACACTGGCGTTCCAGCCTCAGACACAAGTGCACGGACAGTGACTGTAGTCTTCCAGGTCTTGTCCTGAGATGAGTCAACTCCACTCCAGCTGAGGCAGAGCTGGGGATTGTCAGGGAGATGCCCTGCCGGGACAGCCTCTGAGGACCCGGCTCAACCCCTCTCTTTGGGCTTCAGGAGACAGGGCATCAAACAGTCCTGGGACCTGCACCTCAGTGATAAGGATCAACACTCACAGGCAGGTGGGAGAACCTTATAATCTGCACCATGGGAACAAGACTCACTTGGATCCTGGGCATGAGAACCCTCTGACCCCAGGAACCAAGGCAGGGGACTTCCCCAAAGTAATGCCCCAGCTCCTCCCCACCAGTGAGGGCTCCTCAGGCTCTTCCTCTCCTGAGCTGTCAGAGAGCCCATGGAGTATTTGAGTATTCTCTCATGCCCATGGATGGACCACAGTACCTGCTGCATTTGAGGGGAATGTTTTCCTTGCACCTAAAGAGAAAAACAGCAGATTGGAGCAGGGTGATTGGCCAGATGCAGGGCAGCCCATTTTTCCCTCCTGAGCCTGAAATCACCCCTCAGTCTCTACAACACCAGTGTCCAGTCTTCCCAGCTCTCCCGCCCTAGATCAGAACCCCAGCACCCGGACACTGTCTCAGTACATACTCCCCCCAACTCGCAGCCCAGCCCACTGCCCCTGCGATGCACAAGCTCACCCAGGGTGGACCCCGAGCCCCTCGCTCACCAGAGCACCTCACGCCAGCATCCTCCTCGTGCTTGCAGTCGCTCTGCCCCCAGGGCTCCGCAGCACAGTCCCACAGGGAGGACTCCCGGCCCCCGCACCGCACCTCGTCCAGCCAGATGCTCCCATTTCCAGGGCCGAATGTCGCGGCCCGCACGGCTTCCAGGGCCTGGCCACAGCCCAGCTGCTGACACACCACCTCGGCCTCTGCCAGGCTCCAGGAGTCATCGCACACGGTGCCCCAGGAGCCGCTGTGCCAGACCTCCACCCGCCCTGAGCACTCGCTGTCTCCTCCCCTGAGCCGGAGCTTCTCCCTGTCTGAAAAGGCAGCGGCCCCTCCTGTGACTGCCCTGGCGGGTGGAAGGAGCCTCTAGGAGCCACAGGGGAGCGGGAGCTGACGTACCTGTGCAGGGGGCAGCAGTTGGACAGCTCTTGGGTCTTCTTCCTGCAGAAACAACAGACGGGAAGCTCTGCATCAGGGACAGCTGTGGGACAGCTGTTCAGGGGACAGCTGTTCCCATACATGAGTACATAAGGTTTTTTGTCACAGTCAAATAACAAGAGACAACGGAACCTTCATCATTTACTTGACTGAAAGGGTCGCTGCATCTTATCAGCAGCTGAAATTACTTAGCCTAAATAGTAATTTACCAGCCTTCACATCCCATAACAAAATGAAACAAACACACAAAGAGACAAATACAAACATACACCTACATTTTGTAGACTCAACCAAAGCCCATCAATTAGATTTGAAAATATAAAATCATACTAACAACATCCTACATGGTTGGGAGTGACACAGAAACAGACAGTAAGTCACCTGCACACGAGATGTAGGCTTCCTCCTTTGGAGAGCATGAGTTGTAATTCCAAGGGTCAGAAGGACACTGCCAGAGAGAGGTGTCAGTGTTCCGACACTGGATTCCATCCACCCACCGGGGTCTAGAACCTTCTCTAAGAGCAACAGAAGAGTTGAGACTTCCACTGTCCCCACAGCCAAGCTGTCTGCAGATCACGGACACGGTGATGTCTTCCATGGGGCTGTGGCAGACACTGCCCCAGGTCCCGTTGTAGAAAACTTCCAGCCACCCAGCACACTGTTTATCCTCACTCACCATCCTGAGGGCCAGGAACTCTAAGATTGAAAGGGAGGAGATGGGACACAGTGAGCATTCAACTCAGTGCTCTGGGTTTTCCTCTCCCCTATAAATTGTGACCATACACCCCTGACCCAGTGGAGGAGATGCCCACTGGGTGACAAGACTGACTTTACCTCCCTTTCACCTGACTTTGACCATTACTGTCTGTCCATCTATTTCTACCACAACAATGTAGATATGAACAGAGACCAAGGCCCACTTGGGCACCTGCAGTGACAGGAGCTGATTCCCGCTTTCTGACGAAACTTCTAAAAGAACAGAAAGTGATGTGGACAGTGAGGGGGTCAACAGGATAACGGACCCCCAGAGATGTCCACAGCCTAATCCCAGAACCTGTGATATGTTACCTTACATTTCGAAAGGGACCTTACAGATGTGATTAATAAGGACCTTGGGATGGAGAGATAAAGCTCAAATGTTGAGGATTACCTATGTGATCCCCGCCTAACACATCTTTAAACCTGCTGTACTGGGAAATGCATCATCTTTCCCAGCTCCAGTTAGAGGGAAATGTGAGTGAGGGAGAACGGTTGGAAGAGGCACTGTTGTTGAAGAAGAAGAGGGCTCTGAGCTAAGAAATGAGGCCACACAGAAGCCACAAAAGGCTTGGAAAGAAGTCCTCCCCAGAGACTCCAGGAAGAACACAGCCCTGTGGACACTGGGATGTTGGCCCACAGAGATAGCCTTCAGACTCCTAGCAAACAGAATTATAAAGGAAAAATCTGAGCTTTCACTGTGACAGGCTCCTCTGTCCATGAAATTCTCAGAAAGAATACTGGAATGGGTTGTCATGCCCTCCTCCAGGGGCTCTTCCTAACCCAGGGACTGAACCCACATCTCTTACACATCCTACACTGTCAGCCAGTTTCTTTACCACTAGTTTAACTTGGGAAGCCCAGGATTTCAAGATGTTACTACCACAGGTAACTGCAAAGCCCTGCTTTCAAGTGTTAACTGTAAGGAATGGCTCTGCCAGGAAACACTAGTGAGAAGATAGGACCAGAATCTCAGCTGCTGCAGGAGAAAGTGAGAGCACCTTGTCTTCACGTCTGCTGGAAAGACAGGCTCCATGGGAGGAAGCCTCCATCACTGGTCCTTTCAGCATCTCTCCCTCAGGGCTCAAACCCCCATACTGCAGGATGAGACCCATCTCCCAGCCTGTGGACAGTGTGCAGCACAGACCTGAGCAGATGACCTCCGCATCCTCCTTGTGTCTGCAGTCGTGCAGCCCCCAGCCTCGGGAAGGGCACCTCCACAAGTGAGACTCATTTCCTGTGCAATTCAGGTCGTCCAGCCAGATGGGTCCTGATCCCACCCCAAAGTGAGCAGACCTCGTGGCATTGAGGGCTTCACCATAGCCTAGCTGCCTGCACACTACATGCGCATCGTCCAGGTCCCAGTCGTCATCACAGATGGTGCCCCAGGAGGAGCTCTGGTCAAGGATCTCCACTCTCCCGGCGCAGGGACCGCCCCCGTCCACCAGGCGGAGCTGTCTGCTGTCTGAGGAGAGAAAACGGAACAATGGGGCAGTGACAGGGGAGATGTAAGGGTCTTCTGTCCTTTGGGACCCTCACCTGAGCAGTAGAGGGCGCTCTCCTCTGAGGCTGCAAAGCTTGCTGGTTCTGACAGGGAGTCATTGCACTGAGGCAGCACCTGGGTCTGGTTTCCTGCAGAAGCGGCAATGACCACGGTGTTGGTGGTTGACAATCAGGAAACTGAATTAAACTAAATAATGACAAGCAGTGGGGTCTGAGAAAAAANCATCCTACAGCAAATATAAACACAGCCATTCTACAAATGTACACATATGCCCCTCTGAATAAAAGGTCCATTAGAAAAAGGACATTGTATATCTTATATGTGCCATGTTTCTGCTATTAGGTCAGTGCCTGCACATTGTGTGCACTCATTCAACATACCTAGATAAGGGCTTGATAAATAGTTATTGAATGAATGAATAGATGAATAAAATTCAGTAAAATAAAACTTCTTTAAATTCACGCTAATCAGTGAAATAGTAAACCAAATATCAGTGACTGGTAATAGCCTATGATAATAGCTCATATTAAAAATGATCAGTCCAGAAAAACAAAGTTAATTTATACTCAAAATCTCACATATGTAATTTTAATGGAAAATTAGTAGATAGATTATAAGCTGCTCTTACCTACTATTCAGTGTGACAAGTGGGCAAGTGAAGACTACTGTTGTAAAAGGAAACTCTTTTTTAAATTTATTTTTAATTGGAAGATAATTGATCTACAATGCAGTGTTGGTTATGTGTGTGTGTGTGTTAGTTGCTCAGTTGTGTCTGACTCTAGCAGCACACCAGGCTACACTGTCCATAGGATTTTCCAGGCAAGAATACTGGAGTAGATTGCTATTCTTTTCTCCACTGGATCTTCCCTATCCAGGAATCGAACCCAGGTCTCCTGCACTGCAGGCAGTTTCTTTGCTGTCTGAGCTGCCAGAAAAACCCATAGTGTTGGTTAGGAATCTTTTTAAAAGGAAATATACAGGAAAGACTTAGTAGAATTCTAAGAAGATATATGTACACATATATGTACACACTGAGTAAGGCAGAAATTTTTGCAATAGAATAAAAAAAAAACCTACTGAGAAAAATTTGTATTGAGAAGATGCAGAAATAAACAAAAGACTGAAAAGTATATATAAAAGAATTGAAGCTGAGAGAAATAAATATGAATTCAAAGCAACACACAAAAACCAGAAGGGTAAATAGCACCTGTCATAAAGTATCAAAATTTGTATATTCTTTCCAGATCATCCTATCAAACCTCCTACTCACTCTATGCAGAGAATCTCTGAGAAAATGATGGCAGGACCTTTGTGAACAGGTTGCTCATTTTCATGGTCAAAGACTTTACCACCTCTCAATTCTCAGTGTTTAATTGTAGGAAAAATATCATCAATAAAAGGTCTAATAGTTTAATGCCTCTTTGGCCTGAAATGGAAAAGACAAAGAGATGAAAAAAGAGAGGCAAGGAAGGGAGTGAGCCTCTGCTTTTGAAATCTCTCTCGCCACATTCTTAGTGGTGGGTTTCAGGCAACATCCAGAATACCATTCAAAGTGTACCTGAATGGGGTGTGTGTTTGTGTATGTAGAGCGGGAGGGAAGGAGAGAGACAAACAGAGAGAGAGAAATGTTGAAGGAAGTAATGTGCTATGGTTTAATTATTTGTCGCCCTCCCCAACATCTATTTATTTCATTCAACATTTATTTTCAAAATCCCAATTCCCAATGTAACAATATTAATGGTGGAGCANGAGGGAAGGAGAGAGAGAAACAGAGAGAGAGAAATGTTGAAGGAAGTAAGGTGCTATGGTTTAACTATTTGTCGCCCTCCCCAACATCTATTTATTTCATTCAACATTTATTTTCAAAATCCCAATTTCCAATGTAACAATATTTAGTGGTGGAGCCTTCTCAAACTCTTCCAAAAACAGAAGAAAGAAACACTTCCAAACTCATTTTATGAGGCCAACATTATTCTAATATGAAAAGCAGATAAGGACACCACAAGAAAATAAAATTATAGGCTAATACTCTGATAAATATAGGTGCAAGAATCCTTAACAAAATATTAGAAACCTGAATTTGACAATACACTAAAAGAATCATACACCATAATCAAGTGATGTTTGTTCCAAGGATGCAAGGATAATTCAACATTCACAAACTAATCAATGTGATACACCAAATAAAGAAAACAAAGGTAAAAATCATATCTCAAAGGATGCAGAAAAATGTTTGACAAATTCAAAATCCATTTATGATAAAAAGTCTTTAACAAAGTAGTTATAGAAAGATTGCATTTCAATATAATTAAGGCCATATGAGAAGTTCACAGCTAACATCATATTTGACTCTAAAAAAAGAAAAGCATTTCCTCTGAAATCAGACACAAGACAAAATTATCTACTCTCGCCACTTTTATTCAACTTAGTTTTGGCAGTCCCATCCAGATACATCAGGCAATAAAAAGAAAATCAGACATCCAAATCTGAAAGGAAGGGGCAAAACTGACACTATCTGCAGATTGAAAAGTGAAAGTGTTAGTCGCTCAGTCGCGTCTGACTCTGCGACCTCAAGGACTGCAGCCGGCCAGGCTCCTCTGCCCATTGGGATTCTCCAGGCAAGAATACTAGAGTGGGTTTCCATTCCCTCCTCCAGGGGATCTTCCCAACCCAGGGATCAAACCCGGGTCTCTTGCATTGCAGATGGATTCTTTACCATTAGAGTCATGAGGAAGGAGACTCCCTTACATGATTTTATATATAGAAAACCCCAAAGACTTCAGCAAAAATATGAGAAATAATACACTCAGTAAAGTTGTAGAATGAAAAATCTATATACAAAAATCAGTTGCATTTCTATGCACTAACAACAAACTGCATGAGGAGAAACTGAGAAAACAATTCTATTTATATTTGCATGAAACTGAATAAAAATATCTAGGAATAAATTTAACCAGGAGGTGAAAGACCTGTACACTGAAAACTATAAGATATTGATGAAAGTTACTGAAGATGACTCCAATAAATGGAAAGATATCCTGTGCTCACGGATTGGAAGATCTAATATTATTAACATGCCCATACTACCCAAAGCATTCTACAGATTCACTGCAATCCTTACTGAAATTTCAATGGAAATTTTCACAGATACAGACAAACAATCCTAAAATTTTCAAGGAACCACAAAAGACGCTGAATACCAAAGCAATCTTGAGAAAGAGTAATACAGCTGGAAGTGTCATACTTCCTGTTTTCAAACTATATTACAAAGCTATATTAATCAGAACAGTATGTTGTTGGTATAAAAATGGACACAGAGATCAATGGAATAGAGAGCGCAGAGATAAACCCACATTTGTAGGGTCAATTAATTTTTGACAAGGAAGCCAAGAACATACAATGAAGAAAGGACAATTTTTTCAGTAAATGGCATTCGGAAAACTGGACAGCCACATGCAAAAGAATGAAACTGAACCACTATCTTACACCACACACAAAAATTAACTCAAAATAGATTAAAGACTTGATCACAAGTCCTGAAGCCATACAATTTCTACAAGAAAAAAACAGAAAATAAAATCATTGACATCAGTCTTCGTGAGGATTTTTTGGATTTGACACCAAAATCAAAGGGAACAAGAGTGAAAACAAGCAGCTGGGACCACATAAGGCTACAAAGCTTCTTCCCAATTAAGGAAACCATCAACAAAATGAAAAAGCAACCTATGGAACTAGAGAATATATTTACATATTATATTTCTGATAAAGATTATTATCCAAAATACACAAGGAACTCACACAACTCAGTAGCGAAAATCAAACAATATGACTTTCAAAAAATGGGCAGAGAAACTGATAAATTTTTCTCTAAATAATACATACAACTTGCCAATAGGTACATGAAAACGTGCTCAACACTACTAATCATCAGAAAATACAAATCAAAACCACAATGAGATATGACCTCATACCCTCTAGAAAGGCTTTTATCAAAAAGAAGAAATAACAGGAGTTGAGGAGAATGTGAAGAGATAGGAAAGCTTTTGCACAGTTAGAGGGAATGTAAGTTGATGCAGCCCCTGTGGAAACAGTATTGAGGTGTATCAAAAATTAAAAATAGAATTGCCATACGATTTAGCAATTTCACTTTGGGGTATTTATCTAAAGGAAACACTAACTTGAAAACCCTATGTTCAGTGCAGCAATATTTGTTCAGTTGCTAGATTGTGTCTGACTCTTTGCAACCCCATGGACTGCAGCACGCCAGATTCCTCTGTCCTTCACTATCTCCCAGAGTTTGCTCAAATTCATGTCCACTGAATTGGTGATGCTATCTAACTATCTCACCCTCCGTGGCCCACTTCTTTTGCTTTCAGTCTTTCTCAGCATCAGGGTATTTTCCAATGAGTCAGCTCTTCTCATCAGGTGGCAGAAGTACTAGAGCTTCAGCTTCAGCACCAGTCCTTCCAATGAATATTCAGAATTGATTTCCTTTAGGATGGACTGGTTGGATCTCCTTGCTGTCCAAGGGACTCGCAATTCACTTGTGGCATCCTAGCACAACAATTCAAAAGCATCAACTCTTTGGCACTCAGCTTCTTTATAATCCAACTCTCACATCCATACACGACTACTGAAATAAACATAGCTTTGACTATATGGACCTTTGTCAGCAAAGTGATGTCTCTGCTTTTTAATACTCTGTCTAGGTTTGCCATAGCTTTCCTTTCAAAGAGCAAGCCTCTTTTAATCTCATGGCTACTGTCACCATCAGCAATGATTTTGGGGCCCAAGAAAATAAAATCTATCTGTATACACCTTCTCTCTTTTTATTTGCCATGAAGTAATGGGGCCAGATGCCATGATTTTAATTTTTAGAATGTTGAATGTTGAGCTTTAAGCCAACTTTTTCACTCTCCTCTTTTACTTTCATCAAGAAGCTCTTTATTTCCTCTTCTCTTCCTTCCAATAGAGTGGTATCATCTGCATGTCTCTCACAGCAATCTTGATTCCAGCTTCTGATTCATTCAGCCTCGCATTTCCCATGATGTACTGTACATATAACTTAAATAAACAGGGTGACAATATACAGCCTTGACGAATTCCCTGCCCAATTTTGAACCAGTCGGCTGTTTATGTCCAGTTCCAACTGTTGACCTACATACAGGTTTCTCAGGAGGCAGGTAAAGTGGTCTGGTATTCTCATCTCTTTATCCACATAGTCAAAGGCTTTAGTCTAGTCAATGAAGCAGATGTTTTTCTGGAGTTCTCTTGCTTACTCTATGATCCAACAAATGTTGGCAATTTGATCTCTGCTTCCTCTACCTTTTCTAAACCCAGCTGATACATCTTGGAAGTTCTCAGTTCACTTATTGCTGAAGCTTAGCTTGAAAGACTTTGAGCATAACCTTGCTAGCATGTGAAATGAGCACAATTGTGCAGTAGTTTGAACATTCTTTGGCATTGCCCTTCTTCAGGATTGGAATGAAAATTGACCTTCTCCAGTCCTGTGGCAACTGATGAATTTTTCAAATTTGCTGATATATTGACTGAAGCACTTTAACAGCACTACTTTTTAGTATTTTATAGCAATATATATAAGAGCTAAACAAGGTAAGTCTTCACTGATGGATGAATGGATAAAGAAAATGTAATACAGACATATATCCACCCATAAAAAAGGAGAAAATTTTGCCAGTTTCAACAAGGATCGACCTTGAGGGCATTATGCTAGGAGGAACAAATCAGACAGAGAAAGAAAAATACCATAAAATCTCATTGATATGTGTAATCTTAAAAATTTTTTAAAAACCAAGTTCAGAGATGCTTAGTTGGCGGCTGCCAGAGGTGGGGAATTTGGTGTGGGCAAATGTAGTCAAAAGGTATAGACTTGAGTTATAAAATTAATAGGTGAAGAGATATAAAGTACAGCATGGTGACTATAGTGAATACCATACTGTCTATTTGAAAGATGATGAGAAAGTACATCTTAAACATCCTCATCATATAAGAAAAATATTTAACTATATATATGGTTATGGATATAACTAGACTTACTGTGGTGATCATTTATCAATATACACAAATATATAAGCATTTTGTTGTACACAACAAACAATATAATGTTATGTCAATTATATCAATTTAAAACGTTTAATAAAGCAAGTTTGGAACATGTGGATTAAATTAGCTCCATCCAATTTCATTTTATAAACTCAACTTAAACATATCACTTAAATTCTGAAATATCAAATCTCACTAATAACATCCTACAGAGTTGGGCCAGACACAGAAACAGACATAAGTCACCTGCACATGAGATGTAGGCTTCCTCCTTTGGAGAGCATGAACTGTATTTCCAAGGGTCAGAAGGACACTGCCAGAGAGAGGTATCAACTTTCCGACACTGAATTAAATCTACCCACTGTGGTCTAGAACCTTCCCTGAGACCAACAGAAGTGTTCAGGGCTCCACTCTCCCCACAGCCAAGCTGTCTGCAGATCACGGACACAGTGATGTCTTCCATGGGGCTGCGGCAGACACTGCCCCAGGTCCCGTTGTAGAAAACTTCCAGCCACCCAGCACACTCCTGGTCCTCGCTCACCATCCTGAGGGCCAGGAATTCTGAGATTGAAAGGGAGGAGATAGGACACAGTGAGCACCCCACTCAGTGCTCTGGGTTTTCCTCTCTCCTCAAAACTGTGAACATTCATCTGTGACCCAGCTGAGGAAGCAAATCCATTAGATGACCAGAGTGAAACCTGTCTCCTTTTTATCTGACTTTGTCCATTTGTGTCTGTCTTTCTAAATATTTCTACCACCATGATGTAGTGAATATAAACTGAGGAAGACCAACCTGGACACCTGCAGGGAGTGGAAGCTGACACCTGCTTCCTGAAGCTGACACCTGCTTCCTGACAAAACATCTAAGAGAGTGTATGAAAGGGATGTGATGTGGACAGGGTGGAGGCAGATAGAATAATGGACCTGTGACTGTTTCCTTATCTGGCAAAGGGGACTTTATAGATGTGATTAAGGTAAGGACTGAGATTACCCTGAAATATGGTGGATTAACCACCTGAGCACAGTCTAATCACAGTCTTAGACTCACTATCCTTTAGACTGGAACACTTTTCCTCGTTCTGGTTAGAGGGAGATGTGAATATGTGTAACAGTTAGAGAGGTGGAATGTTGATGGTCTGATGATGAACAGAAGGGGGTTATGAGCTAAGGCAGGCAGGCAGTTTTTAGAAGCTTGAAAAGACAAGAAACAGATTCTTTCCCAGAGGCTCAGAGGTGATGAAACCCTACTGAAACCTTGATCCCCATCCAGTGAGATTCCTGCTGGACATCTAAGCTACAGAAGTGGAAGGAAGTAAATGTGTTGTTTTAAACTATTAACTATGTGGTAATTTGTTACAAAACAATAAAACTAGCACCTTGGCTTTAAGACTTCTCTTCCATATGTACCAGAAGAGTGAGCCCCGATTTCAAGGAAAACTGAGAAAAGGCTCTGCCAGGAAACACTACTGAGGAGAAAGGACCAGAATCTCAGCTGCTGCAGGAGGCAGTGAAAGCACCTCGTCTTCACGTCTGCTGGAAAGACACGCTCCATAGGAGGAAGCCTCCTTCTCTGGTCCTTTCAGCATCTCTCCCGCAGGGATCAGACCCCCGTCCTCCTGTGCCCTCCCCTCCCCCAGCCTGTGGACAGTGTGCAGCGCGGACCTGAGCAGATGACCCCCGCGTCCTGCTTGTGTCTGCAGTCGTGCCGCCCCCAGCCCCGGGAAGGGCACCTCCACACATGGGACTCCTTTCCTGTGCAGTTCAGGTCGTCCAGCCAGATGGGCCCTGATCCTGCCCCAAAGTGAGCAGACCCAGTGGCATTGAGGGCGTCACCACAGCCCAGCTGCCTGCACACCACGCGGGCATCGTCCAGGTCCCAGCCGTCATCACAGATGGTGCCCCAGGAGCCCTGGTCAAGGATCTCCACTCTCCCGGCGCAGGGACCGCCCCCATCCACCAGGCGGAGCTGTTTACTGTCTGAGGAGAGAGAAACGGGACAATGAGGCGTTGAGCCGGGGAATGAAACGGGTCATCTGTCCTGTGGGACCCTCACCTGAGCAGTAGGGGGCGCTCTCCTCTGAGGCTGCAGACCCTCCTTGTTCAGACACGGAGTCATTGCACTGGGGTAGGACCTGGGTGTGGTTTCCTGAAAAAAAGAGCGATGATTAGAGGATTGGGAGGGTTGAAGAACAAGAAACTCAGTTAAGCAAAATAATTTTTAGGAGGAGAGGGAAGTTTGGGGGGAAATGGATACATGTATATGTATGCCCGAGTCCCTACCTGTTCACCTGAAACTGTAACAGCATTGTTAATCGGCTAAACCCAATACAAAGTAAAAAGTTCAAAAATAATAATAATAATAATGACATAGTGATGGAGCTGAGATGAAAGCTGTAACATACCAGTAAATTGACCATAATCTTAGTGTTCCCTTTCTCTGTGAACAGCCCTGGTCCTGACAATGCCATGATACCTGTTTTAAGCCAAGCTTTGCCCTAAGAATGAATTAAGTTGCTCTGCCCTTAATCTACCCCTAAATAGAAGAAGCAAAACAAAATCCCTTCTGAAGGATTTTTACAATTTTTTATCTACAATGTTTGTGATTTTAAAAGCACTTCTATAAAAGAGATCTCATGGAAAACAAGAGGAAAAAGAAACATTTAAAAAATTTCCCAGGGTCTTTGGCTTACTTAGAGTTATCTGACAGAGAGTTTATTTTATTTATTTTCATTAATTTTTATTTGAACATAATTGCTTTACAACATTGTGGTAGCTTCTGCTGTACAGCAAATTTAATATGTTATATATACATGTAAGGGTTTCCTAGGTGACTCAGTGGTAAAAAAAAAAAAAAAAAAAAA
>SJYV01055330.1:0-10996 GCA_006410875.1 Neotragus pygmaeus | reverse complement strand
TGAACAAAGGTCTGTCTAGTCAAGGCTATGGTTTTTCCAGTGGTCATGTATGGATGTGAGAGTTGGACTGTAAATAAAACTGAGTGCCGAAGAATTGATGCTTTTGAACTGTGGTGTTGGAGAAGACTCTTGAGAGTCCCTTGGACTGCCAGGAAATCCAACCAGTCCATCCTAAAGGAGATCAATCCTGGGTGTTCATTGGAAGGACTGATGTTGAAGCTGAAACTCCAATACTTTGGCCACCTTATGCGAAGAGTTGACTCAATGGAAAAGACCCTGATGCTGGGAAAGATTGAGGGCAGGAGGAGAAGGGAATGACAGAGGATGAGATGGTTGGATTCAATCGACTCAATTGACATGGGTTTGGGTGGACTCCAGGAGTTGGTGATGGACAGGGAGGCCTGGCATGCTGCGGTTCATGGGGTCACAAAGAGTGGGACATGACTGAGTGACTGAACTGAACTGAACTGAATAAATAATTTCAGTGTTAACACTTCCACTCTCAAATGAATTGCTTGTTTAACATGACTTCTGACTTATTTGGATGATGAATGGCATCACCAACTTGATGGACATGAGATTTGAGCAGGCTCCGGGAGTAGATGATGGACGGAAGCCTGGTGTGCCCTGGTCCATGGGGTTGCAGAGTTAGACATGACTGAGCAACTGAACTGAACTCTGACTTATTTGGGAACTATTATAACATCAAAGCCTGTTTTATAAAGTTTGGCAAATGATGCCTCGTATTTGAGTGTAATCTTTTGTTTCCAATGTTATTTCTAAATTACCTTTTTGGATACCTAAGATTAATGAACATGTAGGAGCTTATCTATGCACTCAGTTGTGTTCCACTGTTTACAACCCCATGGACTGTAACCCACAGTCTTCTCTGTTCATGGAATTTTCCAGGCAAGAATACTGGAACAGGTTGCCATTTCCTCCTCCAGGGGCTCTTCCCTACTCAGGGATTAACCCACATCTCTTGCATCTCCTGCATTAGCAGGAAGATTCTTTACCAGCTGAGCCACTAGGGAAGCCCAAGATTAATGAGTAAAGCTAAATAAATAATTTCACTGAGAGCAGGCAGGGGAATATAGATATTATCAAGGCAAGTAATTTGCTAAAAAATACTTGTTGATTATCAGCCATGGGCCAGCTATATAGTAGTGAATGTTTATTGATCATTCACGGCCATTGGTTATAATATTTGTATAATCTATAGTTTCAGGTGGACTAAAATATCCTAATTACATAAAATATAGGAAAAAACTTTTTTAGAGTTTATTTCTTTTTCAAGAGTAAAATGATTCCATGTTAGCCGGATGCGGGTCCATTTCCCTGTGATTAGAAACAAGTTTTTTTTGGCCTTTCATACTGTTCATGGGGTTCTCAAGGAGAATGAGATGGTTGGTTGGCGTCACCAACTCAATGGACATGAGCTTGAGCAAGCTCCAGGAAATGGTGAAGGACATGGATGCCTGGCGTGCTAGACCATAGGGTCGCAAAGAGTCAGACAGGACTGAGCAACTGAATGATAACAACAAGGAAACAAATTGGGACTTGCCTGGTGGGCATGTCACCCACTTCTGCTTGACCTCGATCCCTCCCTCCTTCAAGCGCACTTTCCTTTCTCCACTTCTCTGCTAGATCCTCCACAAAAGTGTTCCCACCTTCCACCTCCACATTCTCACCATCTCCTCATGACGCAGCCCAGCATCCTGCTTTTTACTCCCACTGCTGTCCTGAAATTGCTCTCTCAAATGTCACCAGTGTCAACAGCTGCTGATTCAATTCTTCCCTTCTAGATTTCTCTGCAACACCCTTGACCATGCCCTCCTTGAAATATCCTCTACCCTTGGTGTGTCCTTGACACTGTAGCAGCTGGGGGTTTGTCCACCCCTCTGACCCCTCTTTCCATCTTCTTTGCTCTCATGCCCTGATGGAAGCCTTCTCTAAGGTTTTCTTTACTCTGTCTATACACCCTTTCTTATAGATCTTGGGTGTTTCCTGAATTCTGACTACTGTATATATGAAAGTGAAAGTGTTATTTGCTCAGTCATGTCTGATTCTTTGCAACTCCATGGACAGTATCCCCCCAGGCTCCTCTGTCCACAGAATTCTCCAGTCAAGAATGCTGGAGTGGGTAGGNGGGTGTTTCCTGAATTCTGACTACTGTATATATGAAAGTGAAAGTGTTATTTGCTCAGTCATGTCTGATTCTTTGCAACTCCATGGACAGTATCCCCCCAGGCTCCTCTGTCCACAGAATTCTCCAGTCAAGAATGCTGGAGTGGGTAGGCATTCCCTTCTCCAGGGGATCTTCCCAACCCAGGGATCGAATCCAGGTCTCCTGCATTGCAGGCAGATTCCTTACCATCTGAGCCATCAGGGAAGCCCTTTCAATCCTTGCCTCCAGACTTGCCTTCTTCAACTCCAGCCCTCTGTCACTGTTTTTTAGCTTATATCTCATCTCTCTTTCTCTCTCTTTTTTGTATAAACATATGAAGAAACATAACTTATTCCTTTCCTCCCTTTACAAATGTTCTCAGCCTTACATGCTACTAACAGTTTTATTAGCAACATTAAAACATGAGGTCTGCATGAAAAGTAGCAAGGCTCTGGGGGTGCAGTAATACCACTTCCCAGCTTTCAGCTCCTCAGAAAGAATATTGACAGGTGCATTGTTGGCACACTTAGAAGACCAGAAAACTGATCACCTGCTTTTTTTTTTTTCTTCTTTTAGTTATTGACAAACCCAAACTGCCTTGAGCTATTTTAGATTAAAAAAATACAAAAGTTTGGGTAGAACAACTTATTCTCTTACTGCAAATCAACTATTGAAAACACATAGAAATTAAAAGATTATAATCCACCAAATGATCATTCAGAAGTTCCTCGAACTGTGAGCCTTATGATACTCCCATGCCCAGCTTTGAGCCAGGCAAAAATTTCTAAGTGTGTGCACTTTGTCTCTTGATGAACTTTTGAACTCAACTTACACCCCACTCCAGTACTCTTGCCTGGAAAATCCCAAGGATGGAGGAGTCTGGTAGGCTGTAGTTCATGGGGTTGCGAAGAGTCAGACATGACTGAGCAACTTCACTTTCACTTTCATGCATTGAAGAAGTAACTGGCAACCCACTCCAGTGTACTTGCCTGGAGAATCCCAGGGACGGGGGAGCCTGGTGGGCTGCGGTCTATGGGGTCACACAGAGTTGGACATGACTGAAGTGACTTAGCAGCAGTATCCCATGAGAAACCCACTGATTCCTTCTTTCTGATAGTCTCCTTTTCCAGGATTTCTGATTTGGACCTGGCACCCTCTTCTCCCAGTTGCCCATGTAGTCATGGATGGGCATCGTTCCCATCTGCTGGTTGTCCAGTTCTGTCAATCCTCCTCTTGCCATGTCTAGTGATATGTTTCCCTTCCTGGTTTGCCCTGACACCCCCTCCATGCAGTCCCTCCTGGATTCTCTCTCTGAACTGGTCTCTCCAGTCTCAATGCCTCCCCACCCTCTAACGTCCTCCTGTCTCAAACGGTCCCTAGGCTAATCTTTTCAAAGAAATTATATCACTGTGACACTGTTCTCTTCTCAAATGCTTCATTGTGTTCTGACTCCTAAACTCATGTTTAGGAGCCTTATATCTGCTCTTCCTCAAACAGGTAACCATGTCTTTCAAACCCAGTGGATATGGTGATGGTCTGAATCACCCATGGCATTCCCCTCCTTGCCCTTTTGTCTCTGCTGTTCCAGCTACTTGAAATACCCTCCTTCTCACGTCCCTGCCCTTGTCATCCTTCCAGTCTCAGTCACACTTTCCACAAAGCTTGTGGTGATGCTGTGAAAATTAAAATAAAACTTTGCACCTTTCCATAGCCGGGCTTGCTGAATGCTCTACAGAAACAAAGTTGGTCGGGAGCATCACATCACACAGCAAGATGCTAGGACAAGTCAACATTGGAAGTGGTGGGGGAGAGCAGAGGTTAATTTAGCAAAGGCTACAGCTCTGCAAAGAGAGGGTATGAGAACACATCTGGCCAGGATCATCTGGTGACTGATGAGCAGACACGGATGGCAGTCTGAAATGAGTTTGAGTGGTGACATCCCAGCTGTCTCCAGGCCCTGCTAATCATCTCGAAGGGACTGGTGAGCCTTACAGGACTCTAATGTGTGGGTATCACATGTCTCCTGAGCTAAGAGGAGAGACAAGCTCTTTCACCTTCAGATTCACCAATATACACTTCACTTGGTCCTATCGTGGTCTGTAATCAATTATTTATTCCCATCTTGGCCAAGTTTTGGCCACCTGATGAGAAGAGCTGACTCATTCGAAAAGACCCTGATACTGGGAAAGACTGAAGTCAGGAGAAGAAGGGAATGACAGAGGATGAGATGGTTGGATGGTATCACCGACTCAATGGACATGAGTTTGAGTAAACTCCGGGAGTTGGTGATGGACAGGGAGGCCTGATGTGCTGCAGTCCCTGGGATTGCCAAGAGTCAGACATGACTCAGAAATTGAACAACAACATCTTTTCAAAAAGAATATGAGATTTTTGAATGGGAGACTGAATTTTATTCATTATGACCCCAATGGCTTCAGACACAACTGATGTTATCCCTTTTTTCCTCAAAAGGCTGGGCTCCAGTTCATCCGAGAGAGCCTTTCATTTCATTCATCTGAATGCACCTCTCAGTGTTTCCTGTCACAAGAACAGTTTTAGAAGCCTCCGTTCCAGAAAGGAATGGGCTTTGGGTGGAGAATTTCTCAGAGGAAGTCTCAAAGGGTCTGCTTAGGTTTCCCAGGGCCCAGACTGTGTGGGCTCTGAGCGATTACATCCTGATTTGGGAATAACCCATTGCCAAGGTCTGGGCTGCCTAGGCATCTGAAGCAGTGGAGAGCAGACCACAGCCCTCTTCTTGTGAGTCTCAATGGTGCAGAAACCAGAAGAAGTGCAGAATCTGGCCTAGAGATGGTCATTTATTTATACATTACTTTTCTGATCCATCCCCCAAATAGCTCAATTGTCTGGAGAGTTGGAAGACTGCAATGAACAGATGTTTGTGAGGTTTCAGTTCAGTTTGGCCTAAAAGTGGAGGCGTGAACCATGCATGCTTGCGTGCTAGGTCACTTCAGTCATGTCCGACTCTTTGTGACCCTATGGACTGTAGCCTGCCAGGGTCCTCTCCTCTGTTCATGGGATTCTGTGGGCAAGAATACTGGAGTCAGTTGCCATGCCCTCCTCCAGGGGATCTTCCCAACCCAAAGATTGAACCCGTGTCTCTTATGTCTACATTAGCAAGCTGGTTCTTTACCACTAACATCACAGGGGAAGCCCAGCATGAACCATACAACACCTCAAAATCCTTTCCATCCATCAACTACTAGGATAGCAATCAGTTTGAATATTTCTATTAAACTGCTTTTGGGATTCACTGGAAGGGGCTTTACTAATGGCAGGATTTAAAGACAGCAACATGGGGACTTCCCCAGTGGGCCAGTGGTTAAGAACGTGCCTTGCAATGCAGGGGACACAGGTTCAATCCCTGGTCAGGGAGCTCATATCCTGCATGGTGCAGAGCAGCTAAGTCAGCGCACTGCAATTACTGAGCCTGAGTAACACAACCAGAGAATCTGTGTACCACGATGAAAGATTTGCATGACTCCACGTGCCACAACTAAGACCCAACACAGTCAAATAAAAAAAATAAACATTAAAACAAAATAAAACAAACAACACCCCTCCCCACCCAATCAACCTTTGTCTTCTTGAAGATATGCCCTCCAGCTGCAGAACCATAGAGTGAATTTATACGAAGTAAATGGTATGTGTTTTTTATTCCGTAATAAAAATAGACATATAATCTTCCTCCCAAAGAGGCTAGGTTGAAAGATTTGGCCAGAGACTGAGGAAGGGGACGTTGTGAAATTGTCACAAGCCAATGAGGAAAGAGGAGCAGGCTGCCCTTCCGCAGTTGCGCTCACCCATTAAGGGCAAGGTCATGAAGGCAGCCCAAGGCTGGAGACAACCACAGGGGACAAGACTACCATACGAGCGAGAAAAAAGGCCAGGCGTGCCGGTCCTGCGATGTGTACTCTCTCACAGCCCTACAGGGGGTGAGGAAGGGACAGCTCCAGGCTGTCACCCAGCCCTGTTCAGCCAACCGATAGCTAATATTTATTGGTCATATCCCTTCTGGCAAGTATTGAGCTAGGCCCTGGAGGCACAAAGATGAATAATACATGAAGACCTCCTTCAAGGAGTTTAGAGTTCTTCCAGGCTAACCAAGTTAGGGTCCTTCTGAACGGGCTGGACACCAGTGAATGTTGTGACATACTGTACTCGGCATTACAGAATCACTGCTCAATAGCCATCATAGGACTGTAGAATGTTCTAAGACTAAAGGATCTTAAAGATCTTGTAGCAAATTGAGGCAAAATCAAATGATTGTTGTAGTTGCTTATAACCAACAGAGCTAAACAAACATTTAAAGGAGATCTGTCCTGGTGTTCATTTGAGGGACTGATACTGAAGATGAAACTCCAATACTTTGGCCACCTGATGAGAAGAGCTGACTCATTGGAAAAGATTTTGATGCTGGGAAAGATTGAGGGCAGGAGGAGAAGGAGACGGCAGAGGATGAGATGGTTGGATGGCATCACTGACTCAATGGACATGGGTTTGGGTGGACTCCAGCTGGCGGACAGGGAGGCCTGGTGTGCTGCGGTTCATGGGGTCGTAAAGAGTCAGACACGACTGAGCAACTGAACTGAACTGAACTGAAACAAACATTATTATCTGGTATAAGCCACACAGTTTATGAAGGTGAAAGATGGACACAAAGTTAAGTGATTATCCAGGGTCTTGTAACCACCTCATTACATCTGAAGTTAAAAATCACAATTCACACTCTATTTCTTGTTTAGTATTCAAAACCAATATCTTATTTTTTAAACTAAACTGTTAATTGGACTTACCTGGTGGCTCAGACAGTGAAGAACCTGCCTGCAATGCAAGAGACCTGGGCTCAATCCCTGTGTCGGGAAGATCCCCAGGAGAATGAAATGGCTACCCACTCCAGTATTCTTGGCTGGAGAATTCCATGGACAGTGGAGCCTGGCGGGCTATAGTCCATGGGGTCACAAAGAGTCAGACAGACTGAGCTACTAACACTTTCATACTATGAATAATAGAAATTATACATAGATGCATAGAGATGATGGGAAAAAATTGCATTGAGGAAATAACTGAAATGCAATTTTGTTCTGCAAAAAATTCAAAACATGTATGTATGAGTTTAAGTAATAATTGATTATGCATATAATTAAGCAAAGTTTTAGTTGCATTTTATAGAGTATTTATTGTAGGCAGAATTTTAAGACAGCCCCCTAAGATTTCCCTTGTGGATCAGCTGGTAAAGAATCTGCCCACAATGTGGAAGACCTGGGTTCAATCCCTGGGTTGGGACGATACCCTGGAGAAGGGAAAGGCTTACCCACTCTAATATTCTGGCCTGGAGAATTCCATGGACTGTATAGTCCATGGGGTCACAAAGAGTCAGACATGACTGAGTGACTTTCACTTTCACTATGATTTTCCACCCCAGTCCCACAGGTGTGCCTCTTTGTGCTAACTTCCAGCATGATTTAGGGGAAACACTGACATCCTGATGAAGTCTAGAAAGCATAAGTAAGGTTCTGTTTATGAATCCTTTATTGATACTTAGTCCGTGTTTACAGAACTACATGCTGCCCTGCTCTGTAAAAGCTCATTATGAAGTTCGCTAGAAAAGACATTAGAATAAATTTGTCCACAGCCCCTATTGACTGACCAGGTATTTACATTTTACAATGTTGCCAACTGTTAGGTATCCCCTAGCAGACAGGGCTGTTTCATCAACTCATCTTCCCAAAGGGACTTCACACAGGTGGTTCAGACGTTTTCAAGACAAACCATAGTGAATTCTCCAAGACAGCTAGGAGCATAAGACACAGTTCACATTTTTAGGTCTGAGTTAAATAGCTGTTTTTGAGGTGGGGGAGGAAGTGCCATTTAAAGGGGATCCCGTCTGGGATGATGTTAGGATGATGTAGGACTAGATGCCTGTGTCCCTTTCCCCTGCCAAACTCATATGTTGAAGTCTTAAGCCCTAATATGTAAATATTAGGAGGTGGGGTCTTTTATTTAGGTCTAGGTGAACTCATGAGGGTGGGAGACTCATGATAGGATTAGTGCCCTTATAAGAATAGATCCGAGAATTTGTCCTCTCCCCTGCATGCATGCATGCTAAATCACTTCAGTCGGTGTCTGACTCTTTATGATCCCATGGACTGTAGCTAGCCAGGCTCCTGTCCATGGGATTCTCCAGGCAAAAACACTGGAGTGGGTTGCCTTGCCTTCCTCCAGGGGATCTTCTGGACACAGGGATCGAATCTGCATCTCTCACATCTCCTGCATTGGCAGGTGGGTTCTTTACCGCTGTGCCACTTGGGAAGCCCTTTGGCTACGTGAGGACACAGCAAGAAGACAGCTGTCTACAACCTAGGAGGAGAGTCTTCACCAGAATCTGATCACGCTAGTGCTCTGATCTTGAATGTCTCAGCTTCCAGATCTGTAAGAAAAAAATGCCTGTTGCTTAAACAACAGCCTACGAGATTTTGTTATAACACCTCGAAGTGGCTAATATGAATGTCTTTTATACCTTACTATATATGGGGGAAGTACTTTGCAGACAGTTTCATCGCAGGAGTTACGCTGGAGGGGAGCCTGAAAGGCAGGAGGCAAAAGGAGCGGGAAGCAGAGGATGAAGCAACAAGGTCCAGTCCCTGTGGTTAATGAAACCTGAAGAGCTTTGGGCATTGATACCTAGTCTCAGATCTCTCACTTGCTGCTGATGCTAAGTTGCTTCAGTCATGCCCAACTGTGTGCGGCCCCAGAGACGGCAGCCCACCAGGCACCACTGTCCCTGGGACTCTCCCACGCTGGAGTGGGTTGCCATTTTCTTCTCCAATGCATGAAAGTGAAAAGGGAAAGAGAAGTCGCTCAGTCGCGTCCGACTCCTAGCGACCCCATGGAGTGCAGCCCACCAGGTCTCACTTGGGTGTTCACTAAATGGACATGTGATCCTACCATTTCCTCAGCCTCTCTCACAGTTAGAGGGGCCACCTGGCTGAATTATGGTCGATGTGATGTAGGTAGAAACGATTTAACCCTTTGCAGGTGGGACCCATTAGTATCCTGGGTGATCATCCAGCATTCTCTCTCTCCATTGGGATGACACCGGATCTTGTATTCTAGGTGGCATAGCTACCAGGTGGAAGCAGCCTGGAGCCCTGGGTCACTGGCTGGAGGAGACCTTTGTGGATGAGGCTACCGTCACAAAACCTTAACCTTGGCCAAAGCGAGAAATAAGCCTTGGTTGTGAGAAGACATTGGAACTTGGAACTGTTAGCAATGTCACCTAGAGTTAACTACTCTGACATTATGGAAATCACTCAGTCCTTCATAAAGTGAGTAAGGACCGGTACACCTGTGAGTAGGGCGTGGAATTTGGAGCTGTCTTCATATAGGCTCGGTTTGATTTCTGAGTCAGCTTGAGCAAGTTTCCTCCTGTCTTTCAGCCCAAGATTTCTACCAATACAATGGTAATCATAGTTGAACCTGCTTTCTAGGGCAATATTTTGCAAAATGTAATCTCATAGACTACCTATCCGGACCCTACTCAACCTAAATATTTGCAGTGGTGGGAGAGCTGGAAGTCTTGTTTGTAATAAGCTATCCCAGGTGATAGTCCTATACTTACTAAAGTTTAAAAATGTCTGTTCTCAGGGGTTTTGAGGATTAGATGAGATCATATGAACAAATGCACAGCACAATATCTGGCATATAGTAAGGGCTTCATAAATGGGAGTGATTACTTTCATCATTAGAAATCACAGTGGTATAAAACTCTTCTCAGGAAAGTGGGCAAGTACAGGAAAAGTAAAGAAGGAGCAGACGTTGCATTTTCTCAGGCTCATCGCTCTGGCCTCAAAGGAAGCCAGGAGGGCAGGCACCCTGAATGTAACCTGATTTGACTTAAATGGAGAGTTGAGGCAAATTGCTGTGATGCGGTGCATATTCAGAAACAAGTAACAACCTGAAAACAGAAGAAGGAGAAGGTCATTCCCCTATCAGCAAAATCCCTGAAGACCCCTAGGCTTTAGGAAAGTGATTTTTTAAGCATTGATGGAAATGCATTAATGAGCATATACAAATGTGGTTGTCTGGTGCCCACCATGCCTGAAGCCCTGTTGAGAAATTATTGACAGCTATATTGCTTATTCCTGTAGTGGTTAGCAAATGAAATGCCTTTCTCTCATCAAGTAATTGCATTAAGGAGCTACTGGGAACATTGGGTTGCTTTTCCGGAATAGGCAAGAAGTCAACTGCACTTCAACGAGGTTAACTGTCAAGAGGAGTTTGGCTCAAATTTCTTTTAGTTCAAATAACCTATTTTTTTCCTCATGCATATGCAAACAAAAATAGAAAAATGAAGTGAACTAATACTCAAAACACAACAGTACATTTGTAGTAGGTCCTTGCATGTTTGTGAAACGAAACTTAGCAAAAGAAGTGTTTTTTCCCTTCTATTTGGAGGGGAGATGAGGGGTGATTTTTGGACACAGTAGAAAGCCCTGGAAAAAGCAGCTGCAGAACTGGGGTGAGAAGGATCTCCAGTGACTTAAGAGGGGCAGCTTTAGGAGGAGCCTGAACAGCAGGGAGAGTCACTGTACGCTTTGCTGCTACCCAAGTGCAGAGAGAGAGATTTTTCTAGTTAGGATGGTTTCCACTGGCAGCATTTTCCTGAAAATACAAAGTCCAACAAGTTTCTAATTTGAAAAATCAACTGAGGGATAATCACAAGTACACAGAACAGTAAAGGAAGTGACCAGAAAAATGGTCAGTTTTTGGTGACCCTGATATTACACAATTTTGAATCTTTGCCCGCTT
>SJYV01055328.1:573-20284 GCA_006410875.1 Neotragus pygmaeus | reverse complement strand
GAAGGAAAGTTATGACCAACCTAGACTGCATATTCAAAAGCAGAGACATTACTTTGCCAACAAAGGTCCATCTAGTCAAGACTATGGTCATGTATGGATGTGAGAGTTGGACTGTGAAGAAAGCTGAGTGCTGAAGAATTGATGCTTTTAAACTGTGGTGTTGGAGAAGACTCTTGAGAGTCCCTTAGACTGCAAGGAGATCCAACCAGTCCATTCTAAAGGAGATTAGTCCTGGGTGTTCTTTGGAAAGAATGATGCTCAAGCTGAAACTCCAGTACTTTGGCCACCTCATGTGAAGAGTTGACTCATTGGAAAAGACTCTGATGCTGGGAGGGATTGAGGGCAGGAGGAGAAGAGGACGACAGAGGATGAGATGGCTGGATAGCATCACTGACTTGATGGACATGAGTTTGGGTGAATTACAGGGGTTGGTGATTGACAGGGAAGCCTGGCGTGCTGTGATTCATGGGGTCACAAAGAGTTGGACATGACTGAGCGACTGAACTGAACTGGGCAATAGGTTCAGTTTCCCTTTTCCCCCAGGCTGCTAGGAAGCTCCATCAAATCCGAAGCTCTTTTACAGCTGCTCTGTTGTCACACACAGACTTTGAGGCCAGACTCAGCAGTGAGACTCACCCCTGCCATTCAGGACCCATGTGAACTTGAGTGAGTCATTTATCTGCCATGAACCTCAGTTTACTTAACTATAAAAGGGGTATAATAATCCTTTCCTCAAGCTTGTGAAAAAGATGGAGGGAGAGAACATGTGTGAGGTGCTTGGCTATTCAGTAAACACTATCTTCTTTTTCCTTTTGGTTTCAGTTTTCTTTGGGGGTTAAAATGCATAATTTTATTGCCTGTGCCTTTTTGGGTAGGCTGATTCAATCTTTATCAGAAAAAAGTATGGTGTAAATAAAGATCTGTAAACAGTCATTCCTTGTAACTTTGTGGTGCATGTTGGCTTGCTTATCTGCTTCCCCATCAGTCTTGAGGCCCCATGAAGTCAAGGTCCCCTCTGTATTCCATGCCTGGGAAATGCTGGGAGCCTGGTAGGTGGTCATGTACACAATGAATGAATGGATGGATGAATGAGGGGCACACAGTTGAGATGGCCTGGTTGACGCAAAAGCTGGCTAAGATTTCCACCATTTGCCTTCTCCACACCCCTTTGCACTGTGACACACTGCCATTTTTCCCACTAAGAGGTGGTGTCTGCTTCTCTTCCCCTTGAATCTAGGCTGGGCTATGTCTTTCTTCAACCACTAGAATGTGGCAAAAGTGATTTACATGATTTTCGAGGCAGGGTTTTAAGAAGCCCTGTGGCCCAGCTACCCTGGGTGGCCTGTTGAGGATGGAGACATGTGGAAAAGAGGAAGCTGGGGCTCCTTTCTGGGAGATGCTTGGCCAAGTTGGAACTTGAGTGAGTGGCCAGCTCANTGCTTCTCTTCCCCTTGAATCTAGGCTGGGCTATGTCTTTCTTCAACCACTAGAATGTGGCAAAAGTGATATTACATGATTTTCGAGGCAGGGTTTTAAGAAGCCTTGTGGCCCAGCTACCCTGGGTGGCCTGTTGAGGATGGAGACATGTGGCAAAGAGGAAGCTGGGGCTCCTTTCTGGGAGATGCTTGGCCAAGTTGGAACTTGAGTGAGTGGCCAGCTCAGGACCAGTGGCTGGGCCCATTCACTACTGGTCTAGAACTCTCAGGACTCTTCACACCTGCCCCCATGCCACCACCCCTTGCCCACTGGTTCTTGCCTAACTCAAGGTTGTCTCTCAGGAAACTTATTGAATTTATATTCATGATAAACTAGAACTTTCTCAACAAATCTGGGCCTCAGGCACACAAAAAATTTCCTGGGTCACTTCAAAAAGAGAAATAGGGAGAAAGGTACCATTCTCTGTGCAAAAAAGTGTTAACAATGGGTCTGAAAATGTTATCCTTTAAAAGATTTGCTTGTATTATTACAGTAGTTAAGGCATCGAAACAACCCCAGTGTCCATCAACAGATGAATGGATAAAAAAGATGTCACACACACACACACAGAGACAGAGGAATATTACTCAGCCATAAAAAGAATGAAATAATGCCATTTATAGCAACATGGATGGACCTAGAGATTACCATACTACGTGGAGTAAGTCAGAGAAAGACTAATGCCATGTGCAATCACTTACATGTGAAATCTAAAAAAATCGTTACAGATGGACTCATTTACAAAACAGAAGAAGACTCATAGACACAGAAAACAAGCACATGGCTACAAAAGGGGAAGCGGTGGAGTGTGTGTGTTCAGTCGCTCCATCACGTCCGACTCTCAGGCTCCTCAGTCCATGGGATTTCCCAGGCTGGAATACTGGAGTGGGGTGCCATTCCCTACTCCAGGAGGTCTTCCCAGCACAGGGATTGAACCCACATCTCTTGCAGCTCAGGTACTCTTACTATGAGTGGCAAAGGGTTTGTCAGAGTCAACAGTAGGGGAACTATGGAGACCTGGATTCAAATCCCGACTCGACATCTGCCACTTGTGTGAACTTCTCCCTGGTTTTGAGCCTTGTTTTTAGTCATCTGCAAAATGGGGACAGATAAGACTAAGTTTGTTTACATGAAACAGAAAACCCAAACAACAACGGTTTAAAGAAGCTAGAAGCATAGTGATGGCAGCCCACTCCAGTACTCTTGCCTGGAAAATCCCATGGACGGAGGAGCCTGGTGGGCTGCAGACCATGGGGTTACTAAGAGTCAGACACGACTGAGCGACTTCACTTTCACTCTTCACTTTCATGCACTGGAGAAGGAAGTGGCAACCCACTCCAGTGTTCTTGCCTGGGGAATCCCAGGGACGTGGGAGCCTGGTGGGCTGCCGTCTATGGGGTTGCACAGAGCCGGACACGACTGAAGCGACTTAGCAGCAGCAGCAGAGGTATATATCTCTTACGAGAAAGAAGCCCAAGGTAGGTAATACAAGACTACCCTCATGGAAGCCTGGTAATCAGTGATGTAGGCTCCTTCTAACTTACTGCTTCTGTCCTTGAGGTTTCCTCATGGTCCAAAGTGGTTGCATGATCTCTAGCTGTTATGCTTGAATTTGAGATTAGGAAGAAGTGTGAAGATGAGAAGGGCTCCCCTTAAAAGGCTGATCCTGAAATTCTTTCTGACCTGATGTTAGAAGCCTCTGTTTCCTTTATGTACATTAGGTGAAGGTCCATAGTTGGTATGGGACAACACACAGCAATCCCCAAACAATCACCACAACCATTTCTGGAGGGCTCACTACCTGTCAGGCGATGTGCGAGTGCATATCACCTCATTTAATCCTTTTTACATCTCAGTGAAGTGTGTTACAATTCCTGTTACAGGGGGAAACTGAGCTCAGAGAGGTAGAGTCAATTGTCCAAGGTCACACAGCCAGAAAGAGGCAAAACTCAGATTCAAGCCCTGTGCTGACTTCATTGCCACTCTGAATTTATGTGAGCATCATTTTGAACATTTAGAAAGAAATTCAGCAGCCTGTCCACACCTTAGAGAAAAGACAAAAAGCACTTGAATCAAATTGCAGCAAAACTATGTGGATGACACCTNCCCTGTGCTGACTTCATTGCCACTCTGAATTTATGTGAGCATCATTTTGAACATTTAGAAAGAAATTCAGCAGCCTGTCCACACCTTAGAGAAAAGACAAAAAGCACTTGAATCAAATTGCAGCAAAACTATGTGGATGACACCTTTGTTTGCCACAGCACTCAGAATTCCTCATCTGAACACAGTTGGCCAGTTGGCTCAGGGAAAGAGAACTGGAAGGAGCTTTTTTTTTTTTTTTTGCTAAGTCACTTCAGTCGTGTCCGACTCTGTGTGACCCCATAGATGGCAGCCAACCAGTCTCCCCCATCCCTGGGATCCTCCAGGCAAGAACACTGGATTGGGTTGCCATTTCCTTCTCCAATGCATGAAAGTGAAAAGAGAAAGTGNCATCTGGAAGTTCACGGTTCACGTGTTGCTGAAGCCTGGCTTGAAGAATTTTGAGCATTACTTTACTAGCGTGTGAGATGAGTGCAGTTGTCAAGGGCATTCAGCAGTACTAAATTCAGAACAGAAACTCTAATGGTGTATGCCACCACAGCCCTATCACAGATAAACAGTCCTGCTTACGCCCATTGTTGCCCTCAATGGAACCATACAAATGGCAGCCACAAACAGAAAAAAATGCACTGCTAATGGAAGAAATTATGCTATCCAACATCCAAGCTGAGACACAAAAGACAAAATGCAATTACGTAACCCTGGGTAGCATAACCAATAACCGGTTTAATTTTCCATACCACAAATCCAATCACAAAGTCAATGGAAACATTTTCATATTACTCAGACATAATCAAATTCAGTCTATTCAGCTGTTGAAAACACTTTTGGTTATATAACGTATCTCCACAGGAAGGAAGAAAGGCATGATTAGTTCAAGAGAAAGAACCAGAAAGATAATTGATAACTCTATACAATAAAGCAACTACTCTTTTTTCTTTGAGCAAAAAAAAAAAAACAAAANTCTATTCAGCTGTTGAAAACACTTTTGGTTATATAACGTATCTCCACAGGAAGGAAGAAAGGCATGATTAGTTCAAGAGAAAGAACCAGAAAGATAATTGATAACTCTATACAATAAAGCAACTACTCTTTTTTCTTTGAGCAAAAAAAAAAAAACAAAAAACAAAAAAAAAAACCACCATAATAGTATTTATATAGTTCCACTCCAAGAAACTCCTAGTCTAAAATAAGTTGTACATGTTAAATTCTGGTAACCCAGAACCCATACAGGAAAAAAGCCTGTGATCCGTGCAGGCAAAAGAAAGACACCTTTTAATAAAGCAGCAATGGATTTAGATTACAAGTGACAATAAAAATTGTACTGATAAACTATTTTCCTAGACATATCTAGAAAGACCAAAGGCACGTCCCTCTTGTTCTTTAAGTTCATAAAGTCTTTAGTATCTCATGACCAGAAAAAATTCCTTACCATTGATCATCTCAGCTCTACTATTTGAGGTTTCTGCAACTGACTCTATGAACCAAGAAACACTGCCACCTTAGATTTCTAATGATAGTTACCAACCTACTTCACATGATGCAGCTGAACAGTAATCTGAGGGATTTGGTTCATTCATTACAAATGAGACCAAAGACTGTGTCTCAGTGGGAAAATAAGAAAGCAGTGTATCCATGTCAATCACTACATTATATGAAGTCATAAAAATTAAAATGAAAGAAGGCAAAAATCACAATTTAAGGAAATTACCTCAGGATTCACGCAAAACATCCTTGACATGGGCTCAGAGGCTCTGTGTGATGTAAATCTTGCCCATCTCAGGCATCCTGAATACTCCACCCCACCTTGCACGCTGATCTCACTGGCCTTCATCAGACTCTCGAGCACTCTCAGCCCACCCACCACTGGGCCTCTCCTTATGCTGACTCCGATGCCTAGGAAGTTCTGTTTTTCTCCAATACCTTTCCATCAGACGGCATTCCTATCCATGCCTCAGGTCCTTCTTTGATGTAGATCTTTCAATTATTTCCAGTGGTTTTCCAGCTTATTGAGCTATTACTAATGTATTAAGACTTCTTCACTCCTCAATGCACTGTTACTTCTGTGCTTCATTCACGTCGAGGCTGGATCCCTCAACCCGAGTCCTTGACTCTTATAATGGTATTTTTGTGCAGGGACAGTTGTTCAAGCTGATGTTTCTGGCAGAGTGAAGTGTGCTAGAGGGCCCCAGGTCGCCACTGTGCTGACACCATTTCCAGTCTTAAATGCCACCTCACCCGGAAGATCACTGCAGAGGAGCTTAGATTCCTTGTTAGGAATTTTAATACTAAACTTATTGTTAATTAGATATTACAATCATAACTAAATTCCCACCTGCTTAACATGCCCTCATATCAACAGAGTATTAGATAAAGGGACTGAATATATCTTGTTTAAAATTACATTGATCCAGTACAGTTGCTGAAACTCAGGTATTACTATAGACGTTTATTAAAACAGAAGAAAGAACAAAGACCAGGAAGGAAGAAGAGAGAGGGAGAGGAGAGGAGAGGGTGGGAGGAGCAGGAACTAACTGCAACACTTACTGGAAAAACTGTTCCATTGTTGAGTATGTTTATGAAAAATAAGCCAAGATATTGCACCACTTTTTGTAATGAAAAAGATGGGCTGTATATATACTAACATAGCATAATTTAGGAGAAGGCAATGGGNAGGAACTAACTGCAACACTTACTGGAAAAACTGTTCCATTGTTGAGTATGTTTATGAAAAATAAGCCAAGATATTGCACCACTTTTTGTAATGAAAAAGATGGGCTGTATATATACTAACATAGCATAATTTAGGAGAAGGCAATGGGACCCCACTCCAGTACTCTTGCCTGGAAAATCCCAGGGACGGGGGAGCCTGGTGGGCTGCAGTCCATGGGGCCGATAAGAGTCGAACACGACTGAGCAACTTCACTTTCACTTTCATGCATTGGAGAAGGAAATGGCAACCC
This sequence comes from Neotragus pygmaeus, assembly GCA_006410875.1. NCBI lineage: Eukaryota > Metazoa > Chordata > Mammalia > Artiodactyla > Bovidae > Neotragus > Neotragus pygmaeus. Next base: position 13,742 of record SJYV01055328.1, on the reverse strand, counting down.
ACTTCAGTACTCTTGCTTGGAGAATCCCAGGGACAGGGGAGCCTGGTGGGCTGCAGTCCATGGGGTCGCACAGAGTTGGACACGACTGAGCGACTTCACTTTCACTTCTCACTTTCATGCATTGGAGAAGGAAATGGCCTCCCACTCCAGTATTCTTGCCTGGAGAATTCCAGGGGCGGGGGAGCCTGGTGGGAGGCCGTCTATGGAGCGACTTATCATCAGCAGCAGCATAATTTAATAAGCTGGACTAAGCATTATGTACTACTCTTTGGACTGCAACGAGATCCAACCAGTCAATCCTAAAGGAAATCAACCCTGAATATTCATTGGAAGGACTGATGTTGAAGCTCCAATATTTTGGCCACCTGATATGAAGAGCTGACTCATCGAAAAAGGCCCTGATGCTGGGAAAGACTGAAGGCAGGAGGAGAAGAGGGCGACAGAGGATGAGATGGCTAGATAGCATCACCGACTCAATGGACATGAATTTAAGGAAAGTCCAGGAGACAGCGGAGGACAGAGGAGCCTGGCAAGCTATAGTCCACGGGTTCACAAAGAGCTGGACAAGATTTAGCAACTGAACAATAACAACCACTCTACTAGCTACAACTTCTCAGAAACCATCAAATGCAGGGACAGGCTGATAGAAATATGCTATCAGAGTGACTATTGCTCAACCAAGGTTGGTCTCATGCCCCTAACTCCACCACAGTTTGAGAAGAGCAAACATGAATGTATTTAACACCGTACAAATAGAACAGGGAAGAGAAGTCAGTGGTCCCTTTTTCTTGGAATGCAGTTGTATCTGTTTCAGGGCTCCTGGAAATCCCAGGTTGCCCAAGCAAGCACACTTAAGTGAGAAGGCAGGATTCAGACCCTGTGTGTCTATCCTCAAAGTTCATATCAGGAAAGACACCTGACTGCTAGAAGTTATGAAACACCAACTTGATTACAAGCCTCCTGAATCCCTGTGAAAAGTTCCCCCTCCTCTCAGGATAACAGTCCTCATTCTCCACGTCTGCCCCTCAGCTCCCAGCCTCACTCCCGTGAGAGTTATCTGATTGGCAAGTTTTAAAGAGGGAGATAAACAGGCTCCTTTCAGTCCTTATGCTCTCCTGCCATCTGCACAGAATGTACGTCCTGTTCTCTGCCTGCAGTCATCAGCTGTGCTCTAATTCAGGAGAGAAATATCACGAAGGCTTGGTCTTGGCTGCAAACATAGTCTAATCAGCTCTATCAGTATGAAGACTGCTGTTGTTGAGTCGCTCAGTTGCGTCCGACTCTTTGCCACCCCAAGGATGTTAGCCCACCAGGCTCCTCTGTCCATGGAATTCTCCAGGCAAGAATACTGGAGTGGGAGGCCATTTCCTTCTCCAGGGGAACTTCCTGACCCAGGGATCAAACCCATGGCCACGTCTCCTGCACGGCAAGCAGATTCTTTACCTCTGAGCCACCTGGGAAGCCCAGAATGCAATAGGATACCACAGTAATTTCACCTGGAACTTTCTATTAGCCTACAGTTTGGTTCCGATCGAACCCATGAAACGCACAGGTCTAAGTTGAAAGCCTCTATTTACAATTCTTTAAGAAGCTGAGTGTAGAAGGAATACCACAGAGGATGTGATCCCTCTGACCTACAGAGCAAGTAAAAGTGCTCAGTTTTAAATAAAAACTCTTGGGAAGTATAAAGGAATCACTGACGTAACTAACCAGTGACTGGTGACTGAAAGGCTGCTCTGGTCTTAGTTTAAAATAAAAACAAAGCACAGCTCTGGAATTTTTCTTATGCTTTAAAAGTGAAAACAAAGACAAGACGGGAAAGCCCCCAGTGCTAAAACATGGGAGGAAGAGAAGATGCTGCTGAGGCCAAGACTTGCCTTCACACCAGCGGCACCCCAGGTGAGTGACAGGGAAGAGTCAGTTCATTCAAAGTCCAACATGCAGGGCCTCCCTGGTGGTCCAGTGGTTGGGAACCCGCCTGCCAATGTAGGGGAGATGGGTTCAATTCCTGGTTTGGGAAGATCCCACATGCCACGGAACAACTAAGCCTGTGCTCCCCAACTCCTGAGCACTAAAAATCAACAAACACCTTATCTAATGTGATTCTACAGGCTCACTAAAGCATTCTGTTCAAAACTTCAGAGCAGGGGTATGGAGGTGGGGTAAGGTTGGGGTGGTGTCTCATACAAAGACACTGACAACCGCTGACACTGGTAATAAAGCCCTCGTCTCCACAACAACAGAGATGGGTATGAGTGACCCCTGGTGGGTGACACACAGGCTTGAGGGCTGCTCTTCCTCTGGACCCATCCAGGCATCCCAGAATGGTGGCTGGTAAGAAGGATCTGCCCGCTGTCCCCAGATGAACTGTCCCCAAAACAAGCACGTTGAAGCACTTCCACTGTTTGCATGTGATGGATACATCAAAGTCTGTGTGTGTTGTGCAATTATCTGGATGCTTTCTAACAGATGGAGCAACAATAAGAGGGGAGGAAAACACTCCCTTAATTAGCACAGGCCCAACTGGATGTGTACATCTGTTCTGGTGAACAAGCCCTCTGACGAGGTCCTCTTCCACATGTGGAACCACTGACAGCCTGAGCCATGGGCTTCATTGCACTGGAGCTTCATCCCCAGCAGAAGGGGCCGGAGGACCCACTTAATAACACGATGACTTGACCCTGGTGCCTTAGGGTCTTCATACTGAGGGGTTTAGTCGCATTAAGCCTGCCTATAAAATAAAAACAAAACAACTTAAAAAAAAATCAGACCTAGAAATAAAAAGAAATGTCCTCCAGCACAATTTTACGTGGAGAAATGGAAACACACGAGCACAGTGTGACTGTCTTATCTCTCCAAGAGATTAGCGGCTAGAAAGCTTCACCCCTCTAGTTTCTGCTTTCGTACAGATGGGTTGTGCAATCACCACATGGAACTAGCCCCCTGAATACTACCTGGTCTACTTCCCAGCAGTGAATTCCACTCCCATGCTTGTCATGGCTCATTTGGACAGCACAGTGAGTCTCCTCTGTGGGCCTGCTCCCAGAGCCCACAGAGTCTAAGACAGAATGAGATACGAAGGTGTTTATCGTGAGGCAGAATGGAACTCGGAGCCAAAGCAACAGGAGCTCTGCATCGTGAGCAGGCGGGGAACAGAAAGGTTTTCTCTTTACAGGATACTGGAAAAATAAACTACTCCACAACACACACAGAGTTTGGGTAAAGGTGAAAATTCTTAAGCAGAATCTATTCCCCACCTTACAGAAATTTAAGAGAACAAAACAACATTTTAGAAACAGAGACGAAGAAAGGCCAGTACATCTTTCATCACTCCCTCTTGCTGCCTTTCCACATAAAATTTTGGTTTAAGAGAGTTGTAATTTACCCCATCCCTGAAGAAATGGCAAAAACCTTGCAACAGATGTTCTGTCTAAAAAGTAGCAATCAAAGTCCTTGTTATGGATTTTGAAGACTTCAAGAAGGAAAAATATGTAAATATAAAAAAAATAAAAGGCCAAAAAAAATTGACAGAAGGAAAAAACCAAAATTTTGAAAATAAATTTGGTTTAAATGGGAACTTAAATTTCCGATAAATATTATGAACTAAGCTAACATATAAGGACCCTTCCCTCTTGTTCCAGGCTCATGAAAACACTCCATAAAATAGAAAATGACAATGAGGGATCAAGCATGAGCTAAAATAAGCCAGAGGTGCCTATATTCATGATAGCAGCAAATGAGCCATCTATAAATAAATCTAATAGAGACGTGTGAGAATTTTGCTAGCAAAATGCACAAAATACCAATGAAGGTCATAGAAGAAAACACAAATGGATAAATAGGCTATGTAAGTAGATGGCAAGACTTAACTGTTATAAAAATATCTAATTTTGCCTGTTATGTCTATAAAAAATGCAAATTCTTATCAAAGTCCCAAAAGGAATTTTTTTCAAGAAGAATCTAGTCAGTGTCACTATAAAATTTCTATGAAAGAGTGAAGTTCCAGGTGATTCTGACTAAAGAACACTGAGGAGATTTCTATCCAGGGATAGAACCAGCGTCTCCCGTATTGCAGGCAGATTCTTTACCCTCTGACCATCTTTACCATTCTTTGCTTTCTGCTACCGCAGTAGCCCTGTCCTAGCATACACCAGAACTTAAAACAGTATATAAAACAGTGACCAACTAACACGGCCATACAGGTGAATGGAAAACCACAGAGTCCAGAAACAGACTCAGGCACACACAGGCACCTACCGTATTACATGGATATTACATGCTTTCCACAGAGAAAAACTGAAATGAAAAAGTCTCTTCACATAATACATTTCAGGTATTTTAGGCTTTCAGGAAACAAAACCTTAACACAAATACAATTCTATAAAACTATCTGCCTTTCACTCACACACACACACACACACACACACACACACACACACACACACGATAATGCATAGAGAGCTTGATTCTTATTCCAAAAAGTAAATAAATAATATTCAAACACACATCTGGATCAACCATACTACCCCTGTTCTGTCCCAATGGACAGCCATATTTTATCTAAGACTAATACAACAATAAGAGGGGAAGAAAACACTCCTTTAATTAGCACAGGCCCAACTGGATGTGTACATGCTTATTATGGAAAAATTAGAAAATGCAATGAGTATGAGAAAGAAAGAAGACTCATATTTCCACCATTCAAAGATCAGGACTTTTAACATTTTGATAATTATTCTTCCCAGTTTTTATTATTATTTTTGTTAAAAATAAACCCATATATGCACAGAAAATCAGTTTTATGGTGTGGGTTCTGCCTTTTTTTAAATTTAACATTGTATCATGACTATTTCCCCAATGTGTAAGATATTCTTTGAATGAATCAATCACATTTTTATGAGAGAACTGTCCTGTTTTAACTCTTTTCATAATGTTAACTGTTAATTCCAGATTTGGAACACTGGATAAAGGCAATTAAGACACATTCATGTCGATGTATGGCAAACCCAATAGAGTATTGTAAAGTTAAATTTAAAAATAAATAAATAAATTAAAAAAAAAACAAAAAAACTAAACATATTCTTACCACAAAAAAAAAAAAAAAGACACATCCAAGGATTATAAATATTTTATAAGTGAGCTAAGAAAATGCAAATATAAACAAGGAACATAGGAAATATAAACAAGCAAGACAGGATGATAAAAACAAGAAATGGTGAGAAAGAAGGAAGGTGTGCAGGGTATATGTGGCTGAAGACAAGGAAGACCAATGGGACTGTGGTCTGTCTGGAATGCTGTGAGCTTGAGAGACAACACTACAGTGATCCCAGCCCCCGAGCCCAGGCAGGCAGCTGTGTGCTGGTAGGTTCACTGCAGAAGTGTACACTGCCCTCTCCGTGAGGCTAAGCTTAATTTCAAGACCAAACTGCTGTCTCTGCTAGGCAGTAACCACCCTGCTCTGGAGACCAACAGTATCTCCAGTCAAACACACGTGGCCACAAACGTTGAGAAGAAATAACTTAATTCTTCGTGGAAAATTATACCAACGTCCACGGGTCCTGGGAGAATATCATTATGTGGAAGAAACAGAACGAAGCCAGCCGTAACTGCTTTCACACGTACAGCAAAGGCATCCTCTGCTAAGAGTAGGGGTTCACCTATTCCCCGACAGTGACTCCGGTATAGACTTGAGGGGTCCGTTACAAATGTTTCCTCGGCAACTGTTCCTATCCTAACAGGCACCCTAACCCAATAGCTTCCTAGAATATTAAGCCGGAGAGAAAAAAACTCTAAAGAACTCTGGATCTAAACAACGTTCCATCTGTCTTAAAGGTTTAATGTGCACAAAGGACAAACAATATGAAGGCTGTTTAAAACCATCAGTGATCTGGTTACAAATCCTCTTAGAACACATAATGGGAGAGTGATTCGGCCCATTCCAAAGAATATTTACCGAGTGCCAGTGTGCTGGGTACTGTGCCTGCTGCTCAGAATTCAAGATGAGCAACACTTCCGAATGTCAGGAGTACAGAGTAAGGTGACAAAGTTACAAATCAGTGACTAACACGATAGCGTCAATACTACAGAAACAGACAAAATAGCCTAGAAATTTAACGATCATCTGCAAAGTTACATACGAAAATCCTTTCCATGTAAATACCTTATACCTTTATCATTCATTTTCTTAATGGTATCTGTTGAAGAACAGCCTTTAATTTTGATGATGTACAACTGATCAACTTTTTTCTTTCATGGTTAGTATATTATATGTACTAAAAGGTTTTGCCTGTTCTAAAGTTCCCCACTTTCTTCCAGAAGTCTATGGTTTTTCCTGTTATGTTAGGTATATGATTCACTTTTAATTAATTTCTGCATATGTATGCGGTCCCTACCTCTTTACCCTACAGACATTCAGTTGTATCTGCATCATTTATTTTTTATTTTTTTAACTTTTTATTTTGTGTTGGAGTATGGCTGATTAACAATGTTGTGATAGTTTCAAGTGAACAGCCAAGGGACTCAGCCATACATACACATGTATCCATTCTCCCCCAAAACCCCCTCCCATCCAGGCTGCCACACAGCACTGAGCTGTATCTGCATCATTGAGTGCTTCCCGCTAAATTACATTGGTGCCTGTGACCGCACACCAGTGAGTCTGTAATATATTCTCTATTCTGCTCCGTTCTTCTATGCGTCAGCCTTCACATCCTTTCGCACTTTTTATTACTGACTGTATACCAAGACTACAAGTCAGGCAGTAAAAGTCTTCTGACTCTGTTCTTTTTGGCTAGATCCACTGCAATTCAATGCAAATTTACAATTCCAGTTTTGTGAGTTTCTACAAAAAGCTCCCTGTGACACTGGCTGGGATTGTGCTGCAATAATAAATGAACTTGGGGGAAATGGGCAGCTTCAACTTTGAATAATTCAAATCATGAACTAGGTATATCCCTATATTTGTTTAGATATTTTTTATTTTCTCTCAGTACTGTTTTGTGGTTTTCTATGTAGACATCTTGTGCCACTTCTGTTAAATTTATTCTGCAGTGCTTTATGCATTTTTATGTCATCATAAATAAGATTTCCTAAAATTTCAGTTTCCACTTGCTGGTTGTGAACATAGGGAAAAACAACTGATTTTTATGTGTTGTTTGATGATCATACTGTCAGTGAATAAAGACAATTCTGCTACTTCCTTCTGAATTTTATTATTTCCTGATGTACTGCAGAACTAGGCTCTCTGATACAATAATGAACAAGGGACTGAAGTGGGTATCTTTAGGTCTGTCCCTTTGCAATGGGAAAGTGTTCAACTTTCACCATCTGTTTCCTCAACTCCTGGCCCCTGTCATGACATCACAACAATCACGCCCCATGAAAACGCACACTGAGGTGTCACAGCAGATCTTCAGCTTCTCTGAACTCTCACAGTCAATTTACTGATGGTTCAAAGTAAGAGGAAAGAAGAGATAATGTCAGCTTATAGCACTGGCTGGGCTCAGAACGTCGATGTACTTTACTTTAGGTCAAGGAGATTGTGGATTTAGGCAGAGAAGGAACCAATAATGAGCAAAGATTATGTGAAAGAAAACGAACAGAGAAGGATTGCAGAGGAGGAAACCGGAGTATAACCTGTGACAGAAGCAGGCAGGTAGCCTCCTGAAGGACAGTGTCTCCCCTGGGTCAGAAGAGAAGACAGCAAGATCGCGGGCGACTGCAGAGGTCACGAAGACGGCCGAGAGGTCCTAGGAGAGCCTTGCTTTCAGGAAAATGAGAGCAGGACAATCGCCCGGGGCTGGGGGCTGGGAACAGTGATGGAGAAGGTCTTAAGGGGACTCAAAAGAAACACACCAGTTCCAGACAGTAGGAAAGCAAGACTCTTTAGAATCACAGAGCAACAGCAGCTGTATTCCATGTAGCAAATGTCTGCAGCTTCACACAGACCATCTCAGGAAGCCACAAGAAGAGGGGAAAAGTAAGTAAAGAAAACTGACAATTTGGGGGCTTCCCTAGCATTCCAGTGGTTAACAGTCTGTGCTTCCACTGCAGGGGGTATAAGCGTGATCCCTGGTTGGGGAACTAAGATCCTGCATGCCACCCGATGTGGCCAAAACAAACGAAAAAGTGGCAATGTTGTAGAAACTGACCGGAGACTGGCAAATATTAATGATTACATATCGGGGTGGTATGAGGAGGTTCATGACACTACTCTCTCTACTTTTGTGAACCTCTGGAAATGTTTACAATAAAAAATAGTTTTAAAGTTGCGCAGCCATCATGAGACCTCAGGAACAACAACTTGTGTGAAATTTGCAGAAGGTTTTACGAGTTTCAGAGATACAACTGGACACAGATACATACGCTAGAGGACTTATTTTTCAACGAGAAGGAGGCAAAACCTGTTTCTATTTGACCAGGATTTGTCCCAAATCTAAGGAGCAGGTTAGCCTTAAGTGGGTCGGGGTAGCCAACGGCCAGAAGATGAAAGTGACTAGGACCAGCACTGCTAGCGAGTGGAGAACACGGTAAAAACACTTACTTCATCTCCAGAACTTCCTCCAAGTGCTTCCTTCTCTCGGCCCGGAGGTTGGTCAGATGCGTTTCCTTCTCGGCCAGCGACTGCTGAGTGGAGGACAGCTTCGCCTTCATGGACTCCAGCTCCTGCTTCACCTTCTCCATGGCCATCAGTAACTCCTCCACCTGCAGGAGATACGGAAAAGACAGAAAGTGAGGGCCCAGGCTGGAGACACCGGAGGAGCTGGGCAGTGAGCAGCACCTGGGCCAACACCACTGAAGACATGCACGTTGGGAAATCCTGCTCTCGCGCTGTGTCACACACACGTGGCAGGTAAAGAACATCTCCCACGGCTGCTCTTAATCGTTTCCACTTCAGGACACAAAGAACTTCATTTTCTTTTTGATAAATCCAAGAGCATCAGTTCAAGAAGTAACACTCTGTCACAGACAGCCCCTTTAAAGGAACTTACTTGGAAATAGACCAGAAACTTCCATGGAAATAATACTATAATGCAGATAAAAATATAAGGGCCAAAATCATAATAAACATTTCTAGAAGGGTTTTAGGACATAAAAACCATAAACGTGACTAATACCAGATGCAGAATAAACATAAATGAGTCACTTTTATTTGTTCAAACTGAGGTTCTTCTGTTTACACCATCACCAAGAATTTTGAGTTAAAGAAACAGCTAGAATTCAATCAGATAATTTCTTGCTCTAAAGCCAGGTAGGTAGAGTTTTCTCATGAAAGGTAGGAAGAAAAGAAGAAATACATCTCTATGACCAGATGGGAGAAGAGACAAGATGCTTGAGAAAGATCTGTAAATACACCAGAGAGAAAGAGGACAGATGCTGAGAAGAAATAAGAAACTAGGAGAGCAAGGTCAGCACTTTATCAGTTATTTCCACATGTGGTTCCCCAAATTAGAATTATTTAAATAAATAAGTTCACCTTAATTCAGAGGCCAAATTATGCTGACAAAAGGTATGTGTTATCACCTAAACGCAACCTCAGCAAGATAACCAAACAGCCAAGTATACCAATCAGAAGATTACTGACAAGAAATAATCTTGGTTATTAATACAATCCTTTTCAGAGGTAATGGTGAATGTAAGTAGTTTGGTAACAGCAGACTCACTGGAAAAGACCCTGATGCTGGGAAAGATTGAGGACAAGAGCAGAAGGGGACGAAAGAGGATGAGACAGTTGGATGGCATCACTGACTCAATGGACATGAGTTTGATTAAGTTCTGGTAGATGGTGAAGGACAGGGAAGCCTGGCGCGAGCAGCCCATGGGGTCACAAGGAAGCAGACACAAACTGAGCGACTGAACAACAACAAACAGCTGTTAAAAACTAACAGTAAACAGATACATTTAGTTTGGTGGCGCTTGCATTACTTTGAGTATCTTTTCAGAAGTGGTCAAGTTACTGTTCTCAGCTAATAGCATCCTGACTGTCCCACCTGCTCTGAGACTTCTGTTATTATTCAGATCTCCTCGGATATGTACTTACATATCTGTAAGCTTTACAACAAAAAAGCTTTGCCTTTTTGAAGACTGTCAATAAAGATGACTCCGCATTATCAGTTTAATTCATATCCTGTTTTTCACTGCTCCAGGCAAGCTATGGTATCAGTTTCTTAGGCAAATTGAAGGAGTACCTTATACATACACAAGCATGTATAATACATTATTCCTTCTCTTTCTGTACAGAGGTAAGCCCACTCTGAAAAGTGAAAATTACAGTCACTCAGTCATGTCTGACTCTTTGCAACCCCATGGACTATAGCCTACCAGGCTCCTCTGTCCATGGGATTCTCCAGGCAAGAATACTGGAGTGGGTTGCCATTCTCTTCTCCAGGGGACCTTCCCAACCCAGAGATCAAACCCAGGTCTCCTGCATTGCAGGTGGATTCTTTACCAACTGAGCCACCAGGAAAGCCCCAAGCCCACTCTACACACACTCTTAGGTATCCAAAAATTTTAGTAAACCTTTATTGAGCTAAAAACACAAATAATAAACGTACAATCTGAAGAGTTCTAAGTGAAGAGATCTATGTAAAGAGCTCGCAAACCAACAACCAGAATATCACCAGGACCCCCACCCTCATATCCCTTTTCTAGGTAAAGTGTAACCATATTGCAACATTCTAGTTTAGTCTATTTAACATTATACAAATAGAATTACACAGTATATACTTTTAAGCCCTAGTGTTATATCTGTGAGATTCATCTACACTGCTGGGTAAAACTGCAGTTCTCATGACTGTATAATATTCCACTGTGTGAAAATAGTGGAATTTACTGTGCCAAATGACAGCACTTCATCTTCTGATGATACCAGGATTGTAATTCTGGAATAGACCTCACTTCAAGCACTTCTTTTTCACACACACTATTTGTGGACTGGCAATATTCTGTTTAGGAATTTTTATATTTATGTTCATGGTTGAGACAGGCCTAAACTCTTCCTTTCCCCTATTTGCTTTGTCAAGTTTTGATGGGAAATTATGCTGGCCTTATAAAACATGTCCCTTCTTTTTTAGTTTCTGGAATTGTTACTGTAAGAATGAAATTATCTGCTCCTTTATGTTTATTAAAAATCACCAATATAACTCTCTGGGCTTGAAATTTGTGGGAAAAAATTTTATTACCAAGTCTTTTTTCCAGGTTTTCTTTTTCATATTTAGCTAGTTTTGCTAAAGTTTCATTTTTCTTGGCATTTGCTCATTTAGCCTAAGCCTTCAAATATACTGGCAATGATATCCCTGTTCTTTTTAATACCTGCAAGACTTATGAGCCCTGTATCATTCCAACAGTTGCTCACTGAGCCTTCTTTCTTTTTCTCTTTAGTCTCACCAAAGGCCAGTTAATTTTCTTAGTGTTTTCACAGGACCAATTTTGCGCACCATAGACCCTTTTTAGAAAAAGGGAGACCTGATTGTCTGTTAGTTCTTCACCTTAGGCTACCATGGACCTTTTCTTCCATCCTGCCAAGACGAAAACCCAGCATTTATGTTCAACAGCTTAACAATAACTTATCTTTGAATTCCCTCTCAACTCACCCCCCTGGCCTGAGAATGGCCTACATTCTTGACAATGTATGAATGCATATTTTATTAGCCATCCTCAATTGTTTCTCTGGAATTATTTTCCCAGCATTTAGTCTTCCATGGTTACAGACATGTGTTACCTTTCATTCCAAAGTTAAACTCACAGAATTCTGCTTGTTAGTAAAACATCGCTTTCTTAAGGATTGCTTAATTTCCCATCCATTTGCATGCCAGACCCTCAAGGTAGTTCCACCTCAGAACATACATTTATCCAAATAGCTTTTAAAGCATTTTGGCACCTAATGCAAGAATGGTCCCGTAAATCAGGACTTCCAACTAATCACCTGATTTATTCTCTGGCTCCAAGCCAGAGAAACAGCTTCAAAGCCAAACTGAAATTCTTCACTTTCTGTTACTTTTCCACAGTCCCAGAGAACACAGTCAGCTGTCTCCACTCGGACATTCATCCCATTTCATGCCCACCTTACAACAGTTGTAATGTAGTTTTGGATACAGACACCGTAGTCATGTATGGATGTGAGAGTTGGATCATAAAGAAGTCTGAGAGCTAGAGAAATGACGCTTTTGAACTGTGGTGCTGGAGAAGACTCTTGAGAGTCCCTTGGAGTACAAGGAGATCAAACCAGCCAATCCTAAAGGAAATCAGTCCTGAGTATTCTTGGAAGGACTGATGCTGAAGCTCCAATACTTTGGCCATCTGATGCAAAGGGCTGACTCATTGGAAAAGACCTTGATGGTGGGAAAGATTGAGGGCAGGAGGAGAAGGGAATGACAGAGGATGAGATGGTTGGATGGCATCACTCAATGGGTTTGAGTCTGAGCAAGCTCCAGGAGATAGTGTAGGACAGGGCATCCTGGCGTGTTGCAGTCCACGGAGTCACAACTTAGCCAATGAACAACAATTGAGACTGAATGTAATGAAAGCTGAGTAGAAGAAGAAGTAACACATACCACAGCAAACAACGAAGAAATTCTCCACAATTTTAAAATGTGCTTCGGGTCACAGTATGATTTTCAAAAGCACATGTTTTAAGACATTAAAAGAAAAAAGTCCAGATCAGAGAAGAGATTCAAGTATGTAACCTAAACTGCCTCCACTAAGACATTAAGGAGGGAGCTCTAGGCGGACAGTGTGCAGTGCCAGCAGCACCAGATGGTTTGCTTAAATCACAAGCTAATAAACTTCGACTCAGAATCAAAAGGGAAGGAGTTATGGCTTCACCACGGGCCGGTTTCCCTAGGCAGCAAAGAGCCTGGGTGCCGCGGGGCTGGCAAAGCTGTGTCGCCACGTTTCCCACAACCAAGAGCAAAACGCTATCTGCAGTTTTCAAGATGCTTCTGGAAAATCTTGTTAGGATTTCTTGGGAACATAAGCGGCCTAAGTCTCCAAAGAGAAAGGGAAAACAATCAGAAGGAAAAAGGAAGGACACAAAAAGAAGATTATTTAGAGGTTAGGGATTCACTGATAAGTCAGATTTTCACACGGCAAGTCCACTCGTTTTCCTGATTTCAACAAAATTCTAGATTAAGGCTCACTCTGCCACACAATCACCAAAAAAAAAAAAAAAA
>SJYV01055326.1:0-33267 GCA_006410875.1 Neotragus pygmaeus | reverse complement strand
AATTAGAAGACGCTTAGTCCTTGGAAGAAAAGTTATGACCAACCTAGATTGCATATTCAAAAGCAGAGAAATTACTTTTTCGACTAAGGTCCGTCTAGTCAAGGCTATGTTTTTTTCCTGTGGTCATATATGGATGTGAGAGTTGGACTCTGAAGAAGGCTGAGTGCTGAAGAATTGACGCTTTTGAACTGTGGTGTTGGAGAAGACTCTTAAAGAGTCCCTTGGACTGCAAGCAGACCCAACCCGTCCATTCTGAAGGAGATCAACCCTAGGATTTCTTTGGAAGGAATGATGCTAAAGCTGAGACTCCAGCACTTTGGCCACCTCATGCAAAGAGTTGACTCATTGGAAAAGACTCTGATGTTGAGAATGATTGGGGGCAGAAGGAGAAGGGGACGACTGAGGATGAGATGGCTGGATGGCATCACAGACTCAATGTACATGAGTCTGAGTGAACTCCAGGAGTTGGTAATGGACAGGGAGGCCTGGCGTGCTGCGATTCATGAGGTGGCAAAGAGTCGGACACGACTGAGTGACTGAACTGAACTGAACTGAACAAGACCTTTTAGAACTAACACCCAAGAAAAAAGAGAAAGATGTCATCTGCATACCTGAGGTTATTGATATTTCTCCCAGCAAAGTTGATTCCAGCTTGTGCTTCATCCAGTACAGTATTTCTCATGATATACTCTGCATGTAAGTTAAATAAGTAGGGTGACAACATACAGCCTTGAGGTACTCCTTTCCTGATTTAGAGCCAGTCTGTTGTTCCATGTCTAGTTCCAAATGTTGCTTCTGGACCTGCATACAGATTTCTCAGGAGGCAGCTCAAGTGGCCTCGTATTCCCATCTCTTTACAAACTTTCCACAGTTTGTTGATATCCACACAGTCAAAGGCTTTGACATACAGCCCCTTAAATTATTTATAAAAGACTTTCTGCTCTGGCCCCAGTGTATCTATCTAGTCTCATCCTCCATTGCTTTCCTTTATTCACTATATTCCCATCCTACCATGTCATTATGTTCCTCCATCCTTCCATGCTTGTTCATCCTCTGAACCTTGGTCATATGGCTCCTGCTACTGTAAACATCTGCCCTTCCCTTACCATTTATACTAGCCAACTCCTGTTCATACTTCAAATCCCTTAGCTGTCATTTTCTCCCCAAAATCTTATTTGCTCTAACATTCCTGCCTTCTCCACATGACTGTAAAAAAATACTCAGAGGGCAGGGTACAGGTCTGACTGACTTGCCATTGAATCCCTAGTGTCGTGCAGTGCTCATGAAATACTTTTTCACATTGTTTCTAAACTTTTATTGGAAAATAAAATAGCTACAAAATCATGTCCACATCATAATTTAAAAGTTCAATAAATTACCATAAATCAAATGTAGCACATTACCCAGATTAACAAATAGAACATGATCCAGTGAAGCCCTCCCTTGTGCCTCTACTTGTCAATACATCCCAGTGGATGATCATAATCCTGATTTATCACAGCATAGAGTAGTTTTGTAGTTGCTTTTACTTTACATAAATCATATAGTACATTTGCTTTTGGGTTTAATTCTTTTGTTCAGCTTTATGTTAGGAAGAATCATCCATATTGTTGCATGTGGTTGTAGATCATCCTCATCCCAGTAGGGCCTGCATCCAATAAATATTTATAAATGACAATAATGCACAAAACAATGATTGCTAAGATACAGAAGAGGAAGTAAATCTCCACATGTCATGGAATGAAAGAAATGGAACAACTTTAGTCTTCAAACTGGGTCTCCAAAGGTTACAGGCAATATAGCTTATGGCCCGATGATAGGTGTCCCAGCACTCCCCCATGTCATAATAGCAAATGGAAACAGCAGCAGCAAGAGGATCAATCCTTCCTTTTTTCTGCTGTTTTATTTTTCAGGTGTGTCACCTCATAATCAGAATCACAGAGCCGGGTGCAAAGGGCATCATTTGGATTATAGGATGGTGCGTAGAACACAACCTTCCTGGAGGTTACAAGTAAGCAATACAGACGTTAAATATGGAGTAACTTCCTGCTTTCCAGGTTTTACGATATCATTTTTCATAGGCCAAGCGGTCTGTGAATCCCATCTGTCAGGAATGGGGGATGTACAACGCAAGTAAAGGAAACAGCAAATTGGAAAGTGGTGGAAGAAAGCACAATACTGGGAGAGAGGGAGGGTGTGAGAGAGGCCCGGGGTGGGGGGCAGCCCAGAAGGACTGCTATAGTTCTCAACTTCACGTGAGAATCCCCTGGAGAGAACAAGGATGGCTGGGCTCCATCCCAAGCCAGCTATTCCAAATCACTAGGGGTGTGGTTCTGGCAACAACATTTTTTCAAGGTTTTCCAGGTGGTTCTTCCACCTGGTGGTTTGAGAACCACCGTTTTCACACAGGGGCCAGAGTGAGACAATAAACAGACACACCTGAAGTTGTTCTCAAACTTTATTAGGAGGTAAAGCCACCTGGAGAGCTTGTTGAAGTTGTGGGTTTTCTCAAGCCCACCCCACACCTCCCCCAGATCAGCTTCAGTTGGTCTGGATGAATCTACGTTTATAAAAAGCTCCCAGAGATCCTGAGATACCCTGGGAAAGAGATGGTGGCCGAGCAGCAGAAGAAAGGCGGAAGTCTATTCCTGAAGATGACCCTCCCTAACCCTGGTCCCAGGGTGAGCTCAGTCAAACTCAGTCCCGAAAAAGGTAACAACTTTTTTTTTTCTTGAAATGAAATGTGGTATAGGATAGCAGAACAAATGACTACTTATGAAAATTTTGTTCACCCTGAAATTTAAATCTTTCTAAAACTACTTGACTATTACTGCATGGCCACCAGGTAACCTCTTCAACTTACTTTACACAGAAACAAACCTACCATGATGGTGAGATAAGGACACAGTATTTGAAAATATATGGTTTTCTAAACTGGAGAGCTCTATCACGCTGAGCATGCTTTGATAAGATGATTATCTGATAATTAATAATTATCCTTGAAAATTAACACCAGACAGCTTTTAAGAAAGCCAGTACCTATACATACAAAGTATTTATCTGAATGACCTCTGAGATTTCTTTCATTATAAGAGATGAAGAATTCAAGTCAAGAATATCCACTTTTATCCCTCTTAACACTTGCTAAATCATTGGTTATTTTGTCATCCACTTCAACATTCAAGCAGATTTCAGTGTAACAAAATGCCATAGAAAGCAATTGTTGCATGAGACATTATTCACAAAAATGTAAATGAAGGGTTCTTTGCTGAGCATGCTCAGAAAGTCCCAGCCATTTAATCAGGGCCGGATGATGAATCAGATTGCCCACAACTGTGTGACCTTCCACAAATAGCTCGGCCTTCCTGGACCATAGCTTCCTTGCTTATAAAATGAGCCTCTAATAATAGCTCCATTTGCCGAGCTCCTGTATGTTAGGATTTTCATATGTACTTTTATACAAAGCTCTATGAGGTATCATTCCCTTGTATGATAAGGAAAATTGAAAGTCCAAGAGGTTAGGTAATTAGCCCAAGGCTAAGCTCCCAACTAGCAGAACATGAAGCCGGTTTTATTCTCATTGAGTGTCTAGAGTCGAGGGCCCACTCCTTGCTCACTACTGTGTCCCTTGGTGTTAGCACAGTGCCTGGCGCATGAAAGAAATTCAGTAGACATCTCTTAAGTCACTGAATTAACATGGCTCTTTTAAAAAGTCCCCCTAATTATTGTATGATATATGCATGAAAAAGTGGGTGCTGGGATTAACATCCTTAAACAAATTGTATGGCCCCAGATAAGAAACGCTTGAAAAGCTCAGAATTTTGTCTCCAGGGAGTTGAGAGGACAGGGGCCACAGGGTTGCTGGGTGGCAGTTTGCCATGGTAACCAGAAAACAGGATAGGGCAAGAGCCCTGGTGTCCTCCCCACCTTCTTAGTTTGGAGATTTTTTAAACCAGTTGGCTAACCTCAGTTTTCTCATCTGTGTGAGCCAATGTGAATCTAGTGATCCCTGTGTTTCATTCAAATGCAAACTTCCAGCATACACACTTTTTTAAATAAAAAGGCAGTTGCTGCAACTGTTGGTGCTGCTAAGTCACCTCTGTGAGACCCCATAAATGGCAGCCCACCAGGCTCCCCTGTCCCTGGGATTCTCCAAGCAAGAACACTGGAGTGGGGTGCCATTGCCTTCTCCAAAAAGGCAGTATACCAACATGTGTATACCTGTGGTGGATTCATGTTGATGTATGGCAAAACCAATACAATATTGTAAAGTAATTAATCTCCAATTAAAATAAATAAATTTATATTAAAAAATAATGTCACCCAACATTCACTCGTCTAGGGGAAAATTCAACTCTAATTTGCTATCTCTAAATAGGTTCACTCAGATCTTTTGTAGATTGTGTTTATCCAAGCATCTAGTCCTTCTTCACTCAATTTTGTTGCTGTTCCGTTGATGAGTCATGTAGGTAGCCTCTTTTTCANAAAAGTCCCCCTAATTATTGTATGATATATGCATGAAAAAGTGGGTGCTGGGATTAACATCCTTAAACAAATTGTATGGCCCCAGATAAGAAACGCTTGAAAAGCTCAGAATTTTGTCTCCAGGGAGTTGAGAGGACAGGGGCCACAGGGTTGCTGGGTGGCAGTTTGCCATGGTAACCAGAAAACAGGATAGGGCAAGAGCCCTGGTGTCCTCCCCACCTTCTTAGTTTGGAGATTTTTTAAACCAGTTGGCTAACCTCAGTTTTCTCATCTGTGTGAGCCAATGTGAATCTAGTGATCCCTGTGTTTCATTCAAATGCAAACTTCCAGCATACACACTTTTTTAAATAAAAAGGCAGTTGCTGCAACTGTTGGTGCTGCTAAGTCACCTCTGTGAGACCCCATAAATGGCAGCCCACCAGGCTCCCCTGTCCCTGGGATTCTCCAAGCAAGAACACTGGAGTGGGGTGCCATTGCCTTCTCCAAAAAGGCAGTATACCAACATGTGTATACCTGTGGTGGATTCATGTTGATGTATGGCAAAACCAATACAATATTGTAAAGTAATTAATCTCCAATTAAAATAAATAAATTTATATTAAAAAATAATGTCACCCAACATTCACTCGTCTAGGGGAAAATTCAACTCTAATTTGCTATCTCTAAATAGGTTCACTCAGATCTTTTGTAGATTGTGTTTATCCAAGCATCTAGTCCTTCTTCACTCAATTTTGTTGCTGTTCCGTTGATGAGTCATGTAGGTAGCCTCTTTTTCAGATGACAAGGAAGGGCAAATCCAATGTTATATTCAAAGTGAGCAAAAGTACTTCCATTTCACTCAGTGGTCCTTGAGTTTTCTCTTACCAAGATTAGCCTACAAAGCATTAAAAAAAAAAAAACTATACAAAATTCTCTGCAAATAAAAGTGTTGTTAGATAGCATGTTCAGGACATGGTAAGGGCCAGTGAGTAAAACATTATTCTAGCTTTAGAACCAGACCCTTAACAATTATGGTTATGGGATGGCTGCACGATAACTCAGCCCAGTCAGAGAAATGGAAATGGGAATCTGGAGATGCATCCAGACTACCCAGGAGAGGGAATAGTAAATCTAGCTTAGGTCAGAGGTAACTCCTTTGCAGTCTGATTTCATGAGGCACCAATTACTATGTCTCTGTCATCCGTGCTGAGAGCCTGTTCTTTTTCATTCCATTTCTCTCTTACCCATTTAATCTGCATTGTATGTTTACTGTGTGTATGAGGTGGTGAAGATCAAAGAAGCAATTGAAAAAGGGTCTTAACTTTTAGGGGAGGGAGACACACAAACCAAAACTCAAGTGCCACCAATGACTACTAGTACTAAAAACTCAGACTTTGGACACAAACAGACCTGAGTTTTAATCCCAGGTTGACTGACCAGCTGCATAAACCCAAATAGGTTATTTCACCTTTCCGAGTTTAGCTTCCTCATCTGCAGTCAACCAGTGAATAACGATGATGATAATGATATTTATTTCATAAACCTATAATTACTTAAGTAACATGCATATAAAAGGTCATGGACTCAATTATATATATGAGCCTCCAAAAATAAGAGCTGTTCAGGGTATGCAGAGATGAGAGAGTCATTAATTCTAACCAGGGTCATGGTACAGGTTTTCTAGATGCTTCACAGACTCACTGCCTTTGATCCCAAAGAAGAGTCCTTTCTTGAAACTCACTTGGTTTTGCTGGTCGTATAGCCTGATCCAGTGTTTATCTCAAGATCTGTTGCAAAGGCCTCTGATTCTTTGCTGACTCCTTTTCCTTTCTCTCTCCCAGGGTTTAGTCCTTGAGTCCTGCATCTTCCATCTGACCAGATTTCCTCTTAGGGATCAACTGCTACACCTGTGCTTCTGACACCTTCATCCCCACCTTCAGAGCTGAGCAGACCTCCAAACTGGAAGGGCAGAGCACACACCCAAAAAAGCCAGACAAGGCAGGGCTACAACATTCGCCAGAGAACGCAGAGCTGAAGGCCAGAGGGCAACCTCTGAGCTCATTGCAAACACAAGCCCTCTTTGCAAAGGTCCACCTCTCCTGTCAACTTCTCTGGGTTGAGGGAAACCGAGCGGTGCAAACTTCCTAAAATACTGCTCTTTATTAGTTTTCCTTCCTTCTTCAAGGTCTCCCTATTACTTTGCGTTTCAAACATAAGCTTCTTGGCAAGGACCCCTTCTCTGCACTCATCAGTACACTGACCACCTCTCACCAACGCTACTCTCATCAAGCCATCTCTTTGCCAACAAATTTGGTAGCCTGTTTATTTCAAAGTAATCACAGATGCAAAAGAGCCTAGGGTTTTACCACACACCTAGGCTGTTCACTAACAACTCACATTTTTAGAGAGATGAGGAAGAGTTTTGTGGGTTGGTTGATCACACACACACATGTGGGTATGGTTTTGCCATTTCCGTGTGGTGACTCCACATGCTTGATGTTCCCTTTCCATGGATACCCCTAGATATGGACCGCTCTCTGCTATCCCCTTTACAGGGAAGACTTCTGACTTGCCTCTGCATACAACCCCAGATTTCTAGACACAAGCTAGAACGGTCAGAGCCAGAGGGGAAAACAACTATAGCTCTATTGCAGGTCCAGATGCAAGATATTTATAGTGTTATATACTACCTTAATGGAAACTTGTAAAAAGAACAAGCAATGTTCTAAACAGACACTTGCTTTTTTTTCTGTAGAACAGAGAGTATGTTTTTTATTGCTCAGTTAAATCTGAACCTCTCGGTTGGAAAGACAATGAGATTTATGCTTCCCTAAGAGTTAAAGCTTCTCAAACTGCACATCTGAAGACTCAGTTGACATTCACAGAGAGGGAGAACTCAAGCTCTCACTCCTTCAACAAATATTTCTTGAGATCACGTTATGGTCACAGCCCTGTGCTAGATATTTTGGGGGGCAAAAACCCCCTCAAGAGACCTCTCATCTATTAAAGTACACTAGATAACTATGCGAATAATGCAAAGATTCACACTTTGGTAAGACACAAAGAGAAAAACATATGTGTTATAAATGATTGAGGAAATCAGGAGATCGAATGTGTTTGGAGAGATTCCAGTATATTTACAAGTATCCTGTTATTTGAACTGGAACAGTAGGTAAAATTTTTGACAGGTAGAGGTGAGGAGGGATTTTTATAGGTTGAATGATATGAGCAGAGTATGGCATGGGGTTCTGCAAAAGACAGTGAACGGCCTAGTTTGACTATACATACAATAGGTTTGCAGAAGTAAAATATGACAGGGTTGGAGAGGGAGGCAAAGGTCTAGACATGAATGGCCTTAATTTTCAAGCTAAGGCATTTGTTTTTAGTTTAAAAGTAAGTTCGAATCCACTGAAGGATTTTTGATCAAACAAGATCTACACTGTACTTTATGTGGCTAAATTCCAAGATGATCTTAAAGGCTTTGCCCATGAGTCGGTCAAGGTCCTCCTCATTTTTTTCTTGTTGGAGTTATTGGCATAGTAACCAGTCTTCCATCGAAGACTAATTACCTGAGGGTATTCATGAGTAAGTATGTAGTTATTGTGTGATATCTTATATGTATTGTCTGACCTACTAAATTCTGTTCTGATTATGTCATTACCTAATTTTCTCTCCTACTGTATGGCAATATAATATTACAATATAATATTTTAGATGGCAGAGGCCGTATCTCACTGGTCTCTCTATCCCCACTGATTAGCATAATGTTGACATGTGGTAGAATCGTCAAGACCTTGTACTGTAGTCGTGGAGTAAATGAATGTGAACGTGCAGGTAGAAATGTCACTTGGAGGATTACTGGTGTGAACCAAGTGACAACGAGGCTAGAACTGAGGTTGGAATATCGGAAATGAATGAGAGATGCAGCAAAAATAGGTTAAGCCCTAGAACATTTTCCAAAACTATAATAGAAAACTACAATCTTATTCCTCTTTTGTGAGTTATAGACTACCTTAGTAAATAACGACTTAGGCTTACTGGTCTATATATTTAGTAAAGAAAGCATGGATCAGGATAGCTGTCACAGAAAATACAGGAAATATGTCTTGTTCTCCTGCCTTGGATGTGGATGTGTTGGTGCGCACTGCAACACACAAGCAAATGTACACACACACACACCCCCATCCTTGATTTCTGGATTTTACTACCAATTAAGAAATGAAACACAAGACTAACTGTGACCAAAGAAGCAATGAGACCCAAAAGAAGCAAATACATAACAGATGTTTCAAAACATGTAAGTCCTTAAGAAATAGTAATAATTATTAAAGCATCTTGCCAACAGATATGACATAGCCATTGAGCTAAAATTTTTGTGCCAGAAAAGAAAAAGATCAAGCTAACATTGATAGCCAAACAAACAAACAAACAAAAAATGTGCTTAAAATGGCTAAAATTTGAAACCCTGAAAAGCTCGCAGGATGTGGAGCAAAAGGAACTCTCAATCATTGCTGGTGGGAATGTGAAATGGCACACCAACTTTGCAAGATAGCCTGAGAATTTCTTACCAAACTAAACACACTCTTACCATATCACCCAGCAATTAGATAATCAGGTGAGTCAAAAATATACATGTCCACAAAAGTCTGTACACAAATGTTTATAGCACTTTTATTCGTAAGTGCCAGACACAAAAGCAACCAAGATATCCTTCAATACGTAAGGAGATAAGCAAGCTGTAGTATATCCATATAATGGAACATTGTTGTTGTTGTTGTTTAGTTCCAAAGATATGTTCAACTCTTTGTGACCCCATGGACTGCAGCCCACCAGGCTCCTCTGTCCATGGGATTTCCCAGGCAAGATTACTGGAGTGGGCTGCCATTTCTTCCTCCTGGGGGTCTTCCCAACCCAGAGATCAAGCCCATGTCTCCTGCACTGGTAGGTATATTCTGTGCCACTCACTGGGCTACCGGGGAAGTCCATGAGGAGCTCTGTTGTTCAGTCACTCACTTGTGTCTGACTTTTTGTGACCCCATGGACTGCAGCATGCCAGGCTTCCATGTCCTTCACATCTCCTGGAATTTGCTCAAACTCATGTCCATCCTGTCAATGATGCCATCCAACCACACATTCTCTGTCATCCTCTTCTCCTCCTGCCTTCAATCTTTCCCAGCATCAGGGTCTTTTCCAGTGAGTCAGTTCTTCACATCAGGTAGCCAGAGTATTGGAGCTTCAGCATCAGTCCTTCCAATGAATATTCAGGACTGATTTCCTTTAGGATTGCCTGGTTTGATCTCCTTGCAGTCCAGGGGATTCTCAAGAGTCTTCTCCAACACCACTGTTCAAAAGCATCAAGCTTTGGTGCTCAGCTTTCTTGATAGTCCAACTCTCACATCCATACATGACTACTGGAAATATCATAGTTTTGACTAGACAGACCTTTGTTGGCAAGGTAATGTCTCTGCTTTTTAATATGCTGTCTAGGTTGGTCATAGCTTTTCTTCCAAGGAGCAAATATTTTTTTTAATTTCATCATTGCAGTCACCATCTGCAGTGATTTTAGAGCCCCTTAAAATAAAGTCTGTCATTGTTTCCATTGATTCCCCATCTATTTGCCATGAAGTGATGGGACCGGATGCCACCATCTTCATTTTTTGAATGTTGAATTTTAAGCCAGCTTTTTCACTCTCCTCTTTCACCTTTATCAAGAAGCTTTTTAGTTCCTCTTCACTTTCTGCCATAAGGGTGGTGTCATCTGCATATCTGAGGTTATTGATATTTCTGCTGACAATCTTGATTCCAGCTTCTGCTTCACCCAGCCTGGCATTTTGCATGTTGTACTCTGCATAGAAGTTAAATAATCAGGGTGACCATATATTGCTTTGATGCCTTTCCCAATTTTGAACCAGTAATCCATTGTTCCATGTCCAGTACTAACTATTNAGACTACTTCAGTGGGTAGCCTATCCCTTCTCTTGGGGATCTTCCCAACCCAAGAATCGAACCGGGGTCTCCTGCATTGCAGGCGGATTCTTTACCAACTGAGCTATTAGGGAAGCCCCGAAGAACAGTATAATGTTTATAAAGTCAGTTAGGCAATACTTTATAGGAAAGTAATATAATAAAGATGAAAAATGTTAAATACAAAGTTAGATAAAAGGTAGGGAATAAAAAGAAAACATCAAGCCACAAAAATACAGGGAAGAAACTTAAATGTATATTTACTAAGGAAAAAGAAGCCAGTCTGAAAAGGCTGTATATTCCAACTATATGGCATTCTGAAAAGATGAACTATAGAGATAGTAAAAAGCCTGGAGTTACCAGTAGGATGGAGAAGGAAGAAAGAGGTGAAGGATAAATAGGTGGAACACAGAAGATTCCTCTATGATACTATATTGGTGGATACATATCATTATATATTTATCAAAGCATATAGGATGCATAATATGAAGAGTGAGCCCTAAAGTAAGTTATGGACTTAGTTAATAATAATTTACCACTGTCTGTTCATCAGTCTTATCAAATATGATTTTCAGGTGACTGCATGGTAAGGCATCCAGCTGACAGTGCATAAGCTTCAGGAGATGCAGCTCAGTCCCTGGGTTGGGAAGATCCCCTGGAGGAGGGCATGCGACCCACCCCAGTCTTCCTGGAGAATCCCATGAACAGAGGAGCCTGGTGGGCTACAGTCCCTGGGGTTGGAAAGAGTTGGGCACAGCTTAACACCTGGGCACCCATGCATGCGGTCATCATATGTACCGTATTAATGCAAACTGCTAACACCAGAGAATCGGTACCTGAGAGTGGGAGGGGATAGATAATAAAACATAAACCACTGTAGATTATCTAAACCAGAGGGAATTTAATAACAGGGACTAGTTACATAGGTGGAGTGGAAGATGAGAATCAGAGAGGGCGCAGACAGTGAGGGCAACTTGATTTGCAACAGCAGGAAACAACATCTACCCTTAAGCTGAAAAGACAAGGAGAGAGAGCCCTTATGAGAGCCAGGGGCTGGGGCAGAGAGGAAGCTGGAACCACTATGGCCCATGGGAGCTGGGGACACCAAGAATGTTGCTAACACCAAAAAAAAAAAAAGATACCGAAGTAGGAAAAGAGGAAAGAAGACCCATGCATTCCCCTTCCACCTACCCTGGTCTTGTGGGTACCATTTATTAGCTAACCCTAACTACTGTAGGAAGCAGGCAAGAGAAGGGAACAAAGATGGGGGCAGTCTGGCCCAAGACCAGCATCAGAAAATAGTAATAGTAATAGTAACAGAACAAGGATCCTAGTGAAGTGAATTCATCAGGTTTTTAAAATGCTTTAACTATGGAAGTGCATTAGGAAAAAAACACAAAAGATGTAGATATTACAACCCAAATTCATAAAGTAGCATTGGTATTTACCAGAAATATCCTTTCTGCCCAGTTTCCATGCCTCTTCTTGTATTTTCTGCTCCCCACCAATTTCCAGCACTGAGATTACATAACACCCGAGTCCATCTGGTTCTCTCTTCTGGGAACTGACAACCAGAGACACTAGCTGAAGACATTACATCCATAGTGACAAGAAGAGGGGAAAAGAGGAAAAATCTAACTTCCTAGTTCGCAGTGAAAAGACGTGAGACAACCCCTTTATTCATGCTGACTTGAGTGAGCTTGTTTTTGCTAACAGAATCCCTAAGATAGTCAGCTATAAAAAGTCATAATTCAAGATTTCAGATTGAAACTCTCTGCCATAACTCCTGTGATAACATATATGAGATACATGAATGGGACATTTTATCATCATTAAGTATTCATTGTGTGTGTGTTCATTCACTTGGTCATGTTACTGATTAGGCCTAAAGAACTCTGCAGAGGACCCATGGTACGATACATATCTGTATCACATTTAGAAGAGTGGAGAAATCAAAACAATGAGCTCAGGAGAATACAATGAGGTAAAAAGTTAAGGTTACCAGCTGTCACACAACCAAAGGAAAACATTTTCTATGCCAGTTGTTAAGAGAAAACACAGGTTCAAGGAAGATGTCCAGGCTGTAGGGGGAAACACAGAAGATATTCAAAGGCAATTATAAACAACCTACTGAAAGCCCTACATCAGGATATGCCAGAGATAGAAAGGGTTATTGATTTATCATAAATTCTTTCAAGAGCAACTTTTTAATACTCCACACATTTCTATTCTACTTCCTTTGACATAGCTTTCCCCTTCATCTACAAAGAAATTCTGGAGTTGAGGAGAAATAACTGAGCCCTCAGCATGCATCACATGGTGTCGGGGGAAAATTGTAGAGAAATACATGTCTGCATGTGTAGAAAGCAGTGAGGGCTCCGGAAGGCATATTGACTAAATTCCTGAAAGCGTTTTCATTTGATTCTATTTGGAAATATAATACGGCCCAACTTATTTGCATGCTTTTATTATTCTCCATAGCTATAAAGCTATAAGAAAGCCTATATTTTATAAAGATTCAATCAAAAGGAAATTATCATTGGAAAGAGAAACTTGGCATGATGATGTGATGAAAGTTCAGATTGTTCTTGCTGCAAATGGTCTACTGTATATATTGCAGCAAGATATGCTGTATCTTGCTTCAGAAAGACCCACTTTGAAAACATCAATCATCCCAATTCTACTCTTCACTAGGTCTGAGAGGAGCCTGGGTCAGAAGCAAAGGCTACGCGTACCTTCCGGTTCTAGGCTAATGAATTGTTGTTTAGTTGCTAAGTCATGTCTGACTCTGTGAGATCATGGACAGTAGCCCTCTAGGCTCCTGTTTCCATGGGATTTTCCAGGCAAGAATATAGGAGTGAGTTGCTGTTTTCTTCTCCAGGAGATCTTCTTGACCCAGGAATCAAACCTGAGTCTCCTGCGTTGGCAGGTGGATTCTTTATCACTGAGCCACCAGGGAAGCCCAGGCTAATGGATAGTGATTGTTAAATCAGGAAATTCTACAGAATCAAAAGAAATATCAGCTCCTGCAAAAATTGAAGACTACGAGACAAACAATAGCCTCCCCCTCTTATATGGATGTTTTGAAGTAATTTAGCCCCTCCAGAGTGCTGTTTATATACTGCAAAGGCTTACACTTAGGTTGAAGGACCTAGAGGTGATCTGGTTGTTTTTAATTTTCTGGACATGGGGCATGTGGGATATAAGTTCCCAGACCAGGAATCAAAGCCATACCACTTGCAGTGGAAGCATGGTCTTAACCATTGGACCACCAGGGAAGTCCCTGGGTTCTTATATTGTAGATGTGGGAATATAGTTCTGAAGACTTTTGAAATGAACAAGTGTTTTGGTGTCAAACTGAACATTATATATCCCACAGCTGAACTTCTCTGAATGTGCACAAGTGTGTTTTCATCCAAAAAAAGGAATGTTCTTTATATGCAGTGAAAATTAGCCAGAGATCCTCTACCTCTTGTTAAATTAAATGTCTGTTTAGAATGAGCATCAATTTAATAGCCAAGAGTCTCTTTATATCCCCCTGTTACACAGAAATTCCTAAAAGAAAACTTGTAAAAAGTACTATTCTTTTAAGAACTATTTCACTTTAATCACTCAGATAGTACATATAACTTTTTTGTTAGAAAAAAAACACCACCCAAATAGAGTTGTTCTTTCTAGAAGATCTTCATATAGAAGTTTTGGAATTAAAGCTTCCTACTTACACTATCTGGATTGCAGTTTTATATGAAGCTATTTTTAGTAGAGTATAGTATTCTATAGTCTGTCGGGTATTTAAATCATCTTTCAACAGATGTCTTTTTAAAATTCATAATTTTGCATACATTGTCTCATGTGATTGTCACACAAAAAACCCTTTGAAGTAAGATACTGTTTTAATCTTTATAAGTACAGATTATCCAAGTGAAATTTCACAAACCTAAAGTAACAGACCAAGAGACCCTCAGAAATACTGACCCATGTCAGAATCACTTGGTGAGGGAGGGACATGAAAAATTCAGATTCCTAGGCAACTCCCCCAACACTTCTGAATTAGAATCTTTGGGAGCACAGCCCAGGAAGCACTATGATAATCTGATCATATCTGACTCTTTTGTGAGTCCTAAGACTCTGCAAAAGATGTTCAGGGACTTCTCTAAGAGTGAAAAGAAAGCTTGATGAGTATCGCCACTCAGCATAAAATCTTGAACATACGAGCTTTCTATTTACAATTTCATTTTAAGGAAAAGTACGGTGGGTGTTTCACTGTTTAATAATTTTTTAAAAACACATGCATTTTTCAGATGAAGAACCCAGTTCCATAAAGGCCAAAGGTCAAACAGCTCATGAGAACAAATCCAGGTTCTAACGCCTTGATTCTTATTCCAGGGCTTTTCCCACTACGCCACAGTGAATCTTCCTGCTAAGGAAATGTACTCTGGTCAGAGCCTCTGCTATTGCAGAAGATTTTCAAATACCAGATGCATGCACATAAATACAAGATCAGCACTTCAGTAGAGATTTTGCAAACCAGACTATTAATGGTTTTCCCATGAACCACTTGGTTAATCAGACAGCCTGCAGGAACTTGAAAGCAGGTAGAGAGTAGAGTGGGACTTGATCATCTGGATCCCTGATCCCTACCTAGATCCGTCCATAGATGCCCCTACTCCAGAAGGAGCTTGGCCTCTTGCTCTGTCTTTCTACTTTTCCTACTTCTTACGCAGTTTGGGGACTTTAAAGACCAGAGTGATGAGGACAGACTTACCTTAAAAAATTATAGAAATATAGTTGATTTCCAATATCATGTTATTTTCAGGTGTACAGCAGAGTAGTTCAATTATGCAGACACACACACACATATATGATTATAAGAAGAAGATATTAATAAGAGGTAGCAAGAATACATAGAAGAATTATACAAAAAAACAAACAAACAAACAAATAACCATGATGGCGTGATCACTCACCTAGAGCCACACATCTTAGAATGTGAAGTCAACTGGGCCTTAGGAAGCACTGAACAAAGCTAGTGGAGGTGATAGAATTCCAGCTGAGCTATTTCAAATCCTAAAAGATGATGCTGTGAAAGTGCTTCACTCAATATGTCAGCAAATTTGGAAAACTCAGCGGTGACCACAGGACTGGAAAAGGTNCTTAGAATGTGAAGTCAACTGGGCCTTAGGAAGCACTGAACAAAGCTAGTGGAGGTGATAGAATTCCAGCTGAGCTATTTCAAATCCTAAAAGATGATGCTGTGAAAGTGCTTCACTCAATATGTCAGCAAATTTGGAAAACTCAGCGGTGACCACAGGACTGGAAAAGGTCAGTTTTCATTCCAATCCCAAAGAAGGGAAATGTCAAAGAATGCTTAAACTACCATACATTGCACACATTTCACATGCTGTCTAAGTAATGCTCAAAATTGTTCAAGCTAGGCTTCAACAGTATGTGAACCAAGAACTTCCAGAAGTACAAAGCTGGATTAGAAAAGTCAGAGGAATCAGAGATCAAACTGTCAACATCCATTGGATCATAGAAAAATCTAGAGAATTCCAGAAAAGCATATACTTCTGCTTCATTGACTATGCTAAAGCCTTTGACTGTGTATACCACAACAAACTGTGGAAAATTCTTAAAGAGATGGGAATACCAGACCACCTTACCTACCTCCTGCCAAACCTGTATACAGGTCAATGGACTGGTTCAAACTGGGAAAGGAGTATATCTTGTCACCCTGCTTATTTAACTTATATGCAGAATACATCATGCAAAATGCCAGGATAGATAAAGCACAAGCTGGAATCAAGGTTGTGGGGAGATATATCAATAACCTCAGATAGCTGATAGAAAGTGAAGAAGAACTAAAGAACCTGTTGATGAAAGTGAAAGAGGAGAGTGAAAAAGCTGGCTTAAAACTCAACATTCAGAAAATGAAGATTATGGCATCTGGTCCTATCATTCCATGGCAAATAGATGGGGAAAAAATGGAAAGCATGAAAGACTATTTTCTTGGGCTCCAAAATCACTGCAGACAGTGATTGCAGCCATGAAATTAAAAGACGTCTGTTCCTTGAAAGAAAAGCAATGGCAAAACTCAACAGCATGTTAAAAAGCAGGGATATTGCTGACAAAGTTCCATATAGTCAAAGCTGTGGTTTTTTCCCGTAGTCATATACAGATGTGAGAGCTGGACAATAAAAACTGAGAGCTGAAGAACTGATGCCTTCAAACTGTGGTGTTGGAGAAGACTCTTGAGAGTCCCTTGGACTGCAAGGAGATCCAACCAGTCCATTCTAAAGGAAATCAATCCTGAATATTCAGTAGAAGGACTGATGCTGAAGTTGAAACTCCAATATTTTGGCCACCTGATGTGAAGAGCCGACTCATTGGAAAAGACCCTGATGCTGGGAAAGACTAAAGGCAGGAGGAGAAGGGGATGACAGAAGATGAGATGGTTGGATGGCATCACTGAC
The DNA here is from genome assembly GCA_006410875.1 of Neotragus pygmaeus. Classification (NCBI taxonomy): domain Eukaryota; kingdom Metazoa; phylum Chordata; class Mammalia; order Artiodactyla; family Bovidae; genus Neotragus; species Neotragus pygmaeus. The sequence goes on along the minus strand of SJYV01055326.1, from coordinate 16,366 downwards.
TTAATGGACATGAGTTTGAGCAAATTCCAGGAGATGGTGAAGGACAGGGAAGCCTGGTGTGCTGCAGTCCATGGGGTCGCAAAAGGTTGGCCACAACTGAGCGACTGAACAACAACAATATGTATGTGAGCTAAGTAATTTAAGTCACATCCAATTCTTATAGCAACGTAATTATACATACCTATATATTTATTCATTTTCAAATTATTTTCATTGATCACATTACTTTTTCTCTTCTTGGTTACCTGCATTCTGATAACTTTCCTGTAGGCTTTTGTGTGTGTGTGTGTGTGTGTGTGTGTGTGTGTGTGTGTGTGTGTTTTAAAGTCATGTCTTACTCTTTGCAACCCCATGACCTGTAGCCCAGCAAGTTCCTCTGTCCAGGGGATTTCCAGGCAAAAATACTGGAGTCAGTTGCCATGCCCTCCTCCAGGGGGTCTTCCCAACCTAACGATTATACCCATGTCTCTTGCAATCTCCTCTACTGGCAGGTGGGTTCTTTACCACTAGCACCACCTGGGAAGCCTCTCTCTCTCTCTCTCTCTCTCTCTATATATATATATATATATATCTTTTTATAATTTTTCCTTTATAAATTATTATATATAAATATTGACTATAGTTCTCTGTGCTATACTGTAGATCTATGTTGTTTATTTTATATATAGTATTATGTATTTGTTAATCCCAACGTCCTAAGTTATCCCTTCCTCCAGTCCCCCTTTCCCCTTTGGTAACATAAATTTGTTTTCTGAATCTATGAGTCAACTTACTGTTTTGTAAATAAGTTTATTTGTATCATTTTTTTAGATACCACATGTAAGTGACATAAGATATTTGTCTTTTTCTGTCTATCTTACTTCACTTAGGATGATAACCTCTAGGTATGTCTGTTTGCTCCAGATTTAATTATTTCATTCTTTTGTATGTCTGTGTAATATTTTATTAGATGTATATTGTCACCCTGCTTATTTAACTTCTATGCAGAGTACATCATGAAACACTGGGCTGGAAGAAGCACAAGCTGGAATCAAGATTGACAGGAGAAATATCAATAACCTCAGGTATGCAAATGACACCACCCTTATGGCAGAAAGTGAGGAAGAACTAAAAAGCCTCCTGATGAAAGTGAAAGAGGAGAGTGAAAAAGTTGGTTTAAAGCTCAACATTAAGAAAACGAAGATCATAGCATCTGGACCCATCACGTCATGGGAAATAGATGGGGAAACAGTGGAAACAGTGTCAGAATTTATTCTGGAGGGCTCCAAAATCACTGCAGATGGCTATTGCAGCCATGAAATTAAAAGACACTTACTCCTTGGAAAGAAAGTTATGACCAACCTAGATAGCATGTTAAAAAGCAGACATTACTTTTCCAACAAAAGTCCATCTGGTCAAGACTATGGTTTTTCCAGTGGTCATGTATGGATGTGAGAGTTGGACTGTGAAGAAAGCTGAGCACCGAAGAATTGATGCTTTTGAACTGTGGTGTTGGAGAAGACTCTTGAGAGTCCCTTGGACTGCAAGGAGATACAACCAGTCCATCCTAGAGGAGATCAGTCCTGGGTGTTCATTGAAGGGACTGATGCTAAAGCTGAAACTCCAATAATTTGGCCACCTCATGCAAAGAGTTGACTCATCGGAAAAGACCCTGATGCTGGGAGGGATTGAGGGCAGGAGGAGAAGAAGGGGACTTTCAGCTTTCAACCATTGAGTATGATGTTAGCTATAAGTTTGTTATATATGACCTTCGTTATATTGAGGTAGGTTCCCTCTATGTCTACTTTCTGGAGAGTTTTTATCATAAATAGACGTTGAATTTTATTAACTTTTTATCATCTGCTGAGATAATCATATATCTTTTATTTTTCATTGTGTTAATGTCATGTGTCACACTGATTGATTTGCAGCTATTGAAATATCTATGCATCCATTCAATAAATCCAATTTGATCATGATATATGATCCTTTTAATATTCTGTATTGTATATAATGTATTGCATTCGTTTGCTAGTATTTTGTTGGATTTTTGAGTCTATGTTCATCAGTGATGACAGTGAAAGTGAAGTAGCTCAGTCGTTTCCGACTCTTTGCCACCCCACGGACTGTAGCTCACCAGGCTCCTCCATCTGTGGGATTCTCCAGGCAAGAATACTGGAGTGGGTTGCCATTTCCTTCTCCAGGAGATCTTCCCAACCCAGGGTTTGAACCCAGGCCTCCCGAATTGCAGACAGACGCTTTACTATCAGTGATATTAGCCTATAATTTTCTTTTTTGTGGTATCTTTGTCTGGTTTTGGTGTCAGGGTGATGGTGGCCTCAGAGAATGAATGAAAGTGTTCCTTTATCTGCAGTTTCTTGGAATAGTTTCAGAAAAATTGGTGTTGACTCTTCTCTAAATGTTTGATAGAATTCACTTGTGAAGCCATCTTGCTCTTGGACTTTGGTTTGGTGGGAGATTTTATATTGTATATTTAATTTCAGCAGTTGCAATTGGTCTGTTCATATTTTCTATTTCTTCCTGGTTCAGACTTGGGAAATTGTACCTTTCTAAGAACTTATCCATTTATTCTAGATTGTCCATTTTATTGACACATAGTTGCTTGTAGTAAGTAGTCTCTTAAGGTTTTTTTGTATTTCTGGGTGTCAATTGTAACTTATTTTTTTCTGATTTTGTTGATTTGGTTCCTCTCCTTTATCTCTTGATGAGTGGGGCCAAATGTTTGTCAGTATTTTTTATCTTTTCAAAGAACTAGCTTTTAGAATAAATTTTCTCCATTTCCTACAACCTGCTTGGAACAGCATGATCCATGAATTGCCGTGAAAGGTCATAATTGTACCAGGGATAAACTCAGTGTTAGGCTGCCTCTTCCTAGGGATTCAAATACAGTCAACTGAAAACACTTAGTGAAAGAAGGATATTGCAAAGAAAATTCTGTTAAAAATAGTCTGGGGAGGAACCCCTGAGCTCAAAGGTATCCGTCAAATATTTCTACATTTGTATATATGCACTGATCAAAGCAAAAAATTTTTACAATTTGAGTTTACTTTTCCTTTTTTATTTTTTAATTTTTATTTTTACTTTATTTTGATTTACAATACTGTATTGGTTTTGCCATACATTGACATGAATCAGCCACAGGTGTACATGAGTTCACAATCCTGAACCCCCCTCCCACCTCCCACCCCATATCATCTCTCTGGATCATCCCCGTGCACCAGCCCCAAGCATCCTGTATATGTATTCTCTATTCCCTTTTTCCCTCAACTCAATAAAACTAGAAATAGAAATTCCTGAGATATGATGATGTGTAGCAACTGTATATGTCTCAATTCATGAAATGTGTGTAAATTACATAAAAATACTGGAATAATATCCAGCTAAGAGGTTAATAATAAGTATCTTGGGAAACTATCTTAGACAGTTGTACCCTATATATAGTATCACTTTTGACATCTTGGAGTAATTTGCTGAGGTCCCCAATAACTGTAATTTATGATGACAAGCTGGACATGGTAATGTATATATATCCATTTGTCATTCCTGGTTAAATATGTACATAAGTACCTATTTGTGCTGGAGATAAGAGGAACTCTGCAGCCATAGCTTGTATTACATGACCTCACTGCATCCACCTGAAACCAAGTGCATCAAGGTGAACATCACTGTGACCTGTGGGTGGATGTTTTATGTTCCCTGAGGATCATGTGAAGATGATTACTCATGATGTATACACAGGAAGGCCAGAGAGTCTGCAATGACCCATTGAAGTCAGGAGGGAATGAAAAATTTGAATAAACAAAAGAATCTGCCAGAAGAAAGAAAAGAGCCAAAAAAAGACACCTAGAGAGAAAGTAAAACTCAATGAGTGAAATCAAGAAAGAGCAAGCAGTTCAGTTTTCAGTGGGTTTCCTCTTCTAGCTTTAGACCACATGCATTCCCCCCAAAAGCCCCATTGCTTGGGTTGTTGGGACAGTTCTCTATCCCTTTCAATCAGTGCAAAAATGCCTAACTAAATATTCAGCAAGAAACAGGAAATAGCAATAAGTATTGAGTTTGTGTTTTATTTCATAAAGAAACTTAATTTTGAAAACTGACATTACAGTGTTCAAACAACCGACCTAAATACACGTTTCTGTGGGTGGTGCTGTTAGTGTGTGTATATGTTTCAGCTAGTGCCATTTTTTCTTTTAAAGGCAAGAAAAATAAGGGTCATGATGCTTATTGATATTTTCCATTAATTAAAAATTAAGTAGCTTAAAATTTTAACTATTCAACTATTTTATGCTTTTCTTCCAATTAAATGAAGAATTTGAAGACAGTTAAGAACTCAACAAGTTGGGCATTGAATTAAAGCTAAGAAGAGTGAGTCTTCACTAATTGCTTTCTTCTCTAACTGTCCAGTAATCTGATGTATCTCAAAAGAGTCTGCCCAAATTCTTCAAAGTAAAATTACCTCTGGGCTTTGACCAGACATTCCTCAAGGATAGGATAATTTATATCTAAAAGAGATTATTTCAGAAGGCTTTGAACAACAGAAAGGAGTGGCTTATAATGAAAATTACTTTCTCCTTCTAACACAGCATGGTATTGTGATATGGAATTTTCATGCACTCACATGTAGCTATTTCCGCATATGCATCAACACAAAATAGAATCTAAATAGGAACCATTAAGGTTCCAGGGACCAGACACAGGTGTCAGAGCCCAGGACCCAGCCTTGGCTCTTCTAAAATGTTACATGAGCTGAACCACAGTCACCTAATCTACCCAGTTTTACGCTGATTTCTCTGAAAAGCATGCAACTGAACTAAGTCAGGTATCCCTTATTACACTGAAGTGACACTTGTCTTTTATCTGAAATTTTCCAGAAGCTCATTTAGAGGTGAGAGTGATACTAAATAGACTGTGTAGAGTAGCTAAGTTTTGTAATTAACTGTATTCCTTTTCACAACATGAAGACAATGGGAGCAACCTGCTTAGAAAGCCACAAGAAATGAATTTTTATATGCTCAACAAGACAGTTATACTAAATGATCTGTAAGGTCAATTTATGGACACACATTGTATGATTCTCATTTCAAATAGACAAAGTACATCCTTACTGCCCCTACCAAGTGAAACATGGAGTAGCAGTTGGGACTTTGACCCATGATATGTTAGAGCAATGATTTTTCAGCACTTAATACAGTGGCAAGTAACATGGTTCGTGGCTCTTTCACCTGAACTTAAACCTGGAGAAATACCAACAAACAATATTAAGGAAGGGTACAGAACGTTGCTAATGAAAAATGAGAGTAGCTGTAGGGGCACAGAAGTATTCATTTGGTTCAGGAGGAAGACAGGATAAAGAAACTTCAAGATGAATGAGGAACAGAAATTTAGGTGAGAGCTTTTGTAGCTTAAGAGGAGTCTCCCAAAAACTAAAAACAAAAGCATAACTTTAAAATCAGGAAAATGCAATCGATAGAATATAGGAAAAGAAACATACAAGAAGCAAACAGAAAATACAAGATATTTAAGTTGAAAGATGTGTACTTTAGCAGTAACCGAAGGAAATGGCAGCTCACTCCAGTACTCTTGCCATGGACGGAGGAGCCTGGTAGGCTGCAGCCCAAGGGGTCACAAAGAGTCGGACACAACTGAGCGACTTCACTTTCACTTTCACAATACATGTAATTTTTGACTACACAGATCAAGACTTTCAGATTGCACTAAAAAGGACACTACCCAGCAATGCATCCAAAACAAGAGACATGCTAAAAGGAGAATATAGAAAAGCTGAAAACAATGAAAATGGGTGGATGCATTAAACAAAGATGTAAGCAGTGAGCTGAATTTTGTTTCAGCTTCAATATGCAAGTCCTTTTCTCACAAAAGCAAGCTGAACAAAAAGAAAATCAATAACTTCTTAAATCAGAACTGAGTCTGCAGGACTATCATCTCAAACTCTGGAAATATAGACAAACCCAGAGAGTTACAGCCAAGATCTGTTCAGAAACCATGGAAGCCACACAATGGTAGGAATACTTCAGTGACAATTTTGATTAATTTCTTGGACATGAACATGTATTAAAAGTGAAAATCCAAGGGTCATTTTGTCCTTATCTTCAGGAACCCCATGAGATTCTCAGAGTAAAGATCCAAGAAAGTTCCCACTGTGGCTCTAAGAGGAGTCAAGACGAGGAGTCAGTTCAGTCCGTCAGTCATGTCTGATTCTCTGCGACCCCACGGACTGCAGCACTCCAGGCTTCCTTGTCCATCACCAACTCTCAGAGCTTGCTCAAGCTCATGTCCATAGAGTCGGTGATGCCATCCAACCATCTTGAACTCTGTCATCCTTTTCTGTTACTACCTTCAATCTGTCTCAGCATCAGGGTCTGGTCAAATGAGTCAGTTCTTCGCATCAAGTGGCCAAAGTATTGGAGTTTCGGTTTGAGCGTAAGTCCTTCTGATGAATATTTAGGACTGATTTCCTTTAGGATGCACTGGTTTGATCTCTTTGCAGTCCAAGGGACTCTCAAGAGTCTTCTCCAACACCACAGTTCAAAAATATCAATTTTTCAGTGCTCAGCTTTCTATATAGTCCTACTCTCACATCCATACATGACTAGTGGGAAAAGCCATAGCTTTGACTAGATGGACCTTGTTGGTAAAGCAATGTCTCTGCTTTTTAATATGCTGTCTAGATTTGTCATAGCTTTTCTTCTAAGGAGCAAGCGTCTTTTAATTTCATGAGTGTAGTCACCATTTGCAGTGATTTTGGAGCCCCCAAAAATAAAGTCTGACACTCTTTCTACTGTTTCCCCATCTATTTCCCATGAAGTGATGGGGCCAGATGCCATGATCTTCGTTTTCTGAATGTTGAGTTTTAAGCCAACTTTTTCACCCTCCTCTTTCACTTTCATCAAGAGGACCTTTAATTCTTTCCTTTCTGCCATAAAGGTAGTGTCATCTGTGTACCTGAGGTTATTGATATTTTTCCCAGAAATCTTGATTCCAGCTTGTGCTTCATCTAGTCCGGTATTTCTCATGATGTACTCTGCATAGAAGTTAACTAAGCGGGGTGACAATATACAGCCTTGACGTACTCCTTTCCCAGTTTGGAGCCAGTCCATTGTTCCATGTCTGGTTCTAACTGTTGTTTCTTGACCTGCATACAGATTCCTTAGGAAGCAAGTAAGGTAGTCTGGTATTCCCATCTCTTGAAGAATTTTCCACAGTCTATTGTGATCCACACAGTCAAAGGCTTTGGCATAGTCAATAAAGCAGAAATAGATGTTTTTCTGGAATGCTCTTGCTTTTTCAGTGATTCCACAGATGTTGGCAATTTGATCTCTGCTTCCTCTGTCTTTTCTAAATCCACTTGAACATCTGGAAGTTCATGGTTCACATACTGTTGAAGTCTGGCTTGGAGAATTTTGAGCATTGCTCTGTTAGTGTGTGCGATGAATGCAATTGTGTGGTGGTTTCAGACGGTAAAAGCATCTGCCTACAATGTGGGAGACCTGGGTTTAATCCCTGGGTAGGACCTGAAGAAGGAAATGGCAGTCCACTCCAGTATTCTTGCCTGGAAAATCCCATGGACGGAGGAACCTGGTATGCTCCAGTCCATGGGTTACAGAGTTGGACACAACTGAGCGACTTGACTGACTTTTGAGCATTCTTTGGCATTTCCCTTCTTTGGGATTGGAATGAAAACTGACCTTTTCAGTCCTGTAGCCACTGCTGAGTTTTCCAAATTTGCTGCCATAGGTAATGCAGCCATTTCACAGCATCATCCTTTTGGATTTGAAATAGCTCTACTGGAATTCCATCACCTCCACTAGCTTTGTAGAGATGCTTCCTAAGTAAGGTCCACCTGACTTCCCATTCCAGGATGTCTGGCTCTAGGTGGATGATCACACCACTGTGGTTATCTGGGTCATGAAGATCGTTTTGTATAGTTCTTCTGTGTATTCTTGCCACCTCTTTCTAATCTCTTCTGCTTCTGTTAGGTCTATCCCATTTCTGTCTATTGTGCCCATCTCTGCATGAAATGTTCCAATGATATATCTGATTTTCTTGAAGAGATCTATAGTCTTTCCTGTTCTGTTATTTTCCTCTCTTTCTTTGCACTGATTACTGAGGAAGGCTTTTTTACCTCTCCTTGCTATTGGAACGCTGCATTCAGATCCATATATCTTTCCTTTTCTCCTTTGCCTTTAGCTTCTCTTCTTTTCTCAGCTATTTGTAAGGCCTCCTCAGACAACCATTTTGCTTTTTTTCCTTTTCTTTCCATGGGGATTGTCTTGATCCCTGTCTCCTGTACAATGTCACAAACCTCCGTCCAAGTTCTTCAGGCACTCTTTTTCAGATCTAATCCCTTGAATCTATTTCTCACTTCCACTGTATAATTGTAAGGGATTTAATTTAGGTCATACCTAAATGGTCTAGTGGTTTTTTCTACTTTCTTCAATTTCAGTCTGAATTTGGCAATAAGGAGTTCATGATCTGAGTCACAGTCAGCCCCAAGTCTTGTTTTTGCTGACTGTATAGAGCTTCTCCATCTTTAGCAGCAAAGAATATAATCAGTCTCATTTCGGTATTGACCATTTGATGATGACTATGTGTTGAGTATTCTCCTGTGTTGTTGGAAGAGGGTGTTTGCTATCTCCAGTGCATTCTCTTGGCAAAACTCTATTGGACTTTGCCCGGCTTCATTCTGTATTCCAAGGCCATATTTGCCTGTTACTCTGGGTATCTCTTGACTTTCTACTTTTGCATTCCATTCCCCTAAGATGAAAATGACATCTTTTTTAGGTGTTAGTTCTAGAAGGTCTTGTAGGTCTTCATAGAACCGTTCAGCTTCAGCTTCCTCAGCATTACTGGTTGGGGCATAGACTGGTTACTGTGACATTGAATGATTTGCCTTGGAAACAGATCATTCTGTCGTTTTTGAGACTGAACTCAAGTACTGCATTTTGGACTCTTTTTTTTTTTTTTTTTTTTTTTTTTTTTTTTACTAGAAGGGCCTACTCCATTTCTTCTAAGGGGTTCTTACCCACAGTAACAGATACAATGGTCATCTGAATTAAATTCACCCATTCCAGTGCATTTTTAGTTCACTGACTCCTAAAATGTTGATGTTCATTCTTGCCATCTCCTGTTTGACCACTTCCGATTTGCCTTGATTCGTGGACCTAACCTTGGTAATCCTCGGTAAATATGCGCAGAGACTTTTCTATTTAAAATAACGGCCTGCTTTCCAGGAAGAAATACTTTACCAGAGCCTGTGCAATATTTGTAGGGGGAAGGATGTTCCTTTCACTGCAGTCCTCTCCAGGCTCCCTCTCTCACCTAAGGAGGAGTGGGGGAGTTACACCCGAAGAAATGCTGGTGAAGGTCACAAACCAGACACTATGGCTCACCAAAAGACTGAAGCTTACGTGCAGTATTCCAGAACACTCACCCACCCCTGTCCACTACAATGACACCAGTAGGGTTCCAGGGTTATAACAGTAGGTCACAGCAGAGTGTTAAAACAAACTCTTTCTGAAGAGGAACACTCAGTGAAACCAAAAGTCAAAATTAGTGATGTTGAGCGTTTTTTCACCTGTTTATTGGCATCTGCATGTCCTCTTTAGAGAAATGTCTATTTAGGTCTTCTACCCATTTTTTGATTGGGTTGTTTGTTTTTTTTCTTATATTGAGTTGTATGAGTTGTTTGTATATTTTGGATATTAACCCCTTGTCAGTTGCATATGATAGTACTTTTTATGCTGTATTTCATCCTAATATAATAGCTTTAATTTAAAAATAAATGTGAATTAATAAATAATTCAGCATAAGATCAACTTATCAATGTGAAAAGATTTTTCTATACCTCAAAATAAAATAGAAAAGAAGGAAACATTTTAAATAACAATAAAAATAATAATGCATTTAGGATTTATCCTAGTAAAAGAGTAAGAAAAAGACGTTTATAGAGAAAAAGCTTAAAATCTTAAGGATTAAAAAGTTAGCAGAACTAAATAAATATAAAATACAATGTAATATTATAAAGATATCAAATCTGCAAAGAATTTTTCCTGAATTCAACTTAATGGAAATAAAGATGTCAGTAGGAATTCTTTGTAGACTTGAGAAACTTTTCCTAATATTACACAGAAAAATAAATCTTCATAAATAATTTTCAATTTTATTTTGTATTTGTTTTTCATTTTTGTAAACTTCTTCCCATAATGAAAATATTTTTATCTTCTTCTGATTATACAAACATAGTCACTGTAAAAACAATTCAAATAATATCTAAAAAAAAACACCGTTGGAAAAAATAAGTTTTTTGGTTATCAGAAAGAAAGGGTTGTAAATGTCAGCAGGCCTCATGGCCAGATGATGTAAAACCCCTAAGAATTTTTTTTTATGTAAAGCACCTGATTTTGATAAAGGTCAGGACTGCTGACCCCATGTGACTCTGTATTCATCCCTATATGTAACAAAAGGTATATAAGAAAACCTGAAAAATAAATAAATGGGATCAGTTCCTGGGGGAAAAAAAAAAAAGTAAAGATATTTGAAATTTAACCACCCTATGATAATCACCTATAATATTCTAAAATCATTCATTGTTGTGTTACTTATGCATAGGTATACAGATATAATTTTATATAGGTGTCATATCATGGATATCTTTGCTCCACTGTGATCCTCAATTTCAAGCTAACATTCTATTTTTTCCCATAATCATATGTCCTACACATACATATATGTTCTGATTTTCATGGCTTTAAATATTATACAAAGCTTGAAGCATAATTATGTTCATCTCTTTAGTCGTATTCTTTGCCTTGTTTTTAGTCAGTATAAAGAATGCTGTAGTAAATGTCCTTGTAAGTTGTAGATTCATACAAATGTGTACTTTTATTTTTGTGGACAAGATTTTTGTTTTTATTTCTATAATAGAGGTTTTGGGAATAGAATCATTGAGTAGAAGAGAATATGTATTTTTTCCAGTTTTACTAAAATATAACTGACATACATCACATTTTAAGTTTAAAGTGTACAGCATGATGGTTTGATTGACATATGTTTTAAAATGGTTATCATGATAGGTTTAGTTAACATCCATCTCATATATGTACAATAAAAGGAAAGAAAAAGATTTCTCCTTGTGATGAGAACTCAGTTCTACTCCATTAACAATTTCACTATATATCATACAGCAGTGTTAGCTATAGTCATTATGTTGAATATTACTATATTCCTAGTACTTATTTATCTTGTAACTAGAACTTGATAGGTTTTGATCAGTTTCAGCTCCCCCTAATACCACCCTTACTTCTGATAATGACAAATCTGATCTCTTTTTTAAGAGTTTGGTGTTCTGAGTTTTGGGGTTGTTTTATAGATTCCACATATAAGGGAAATCAGGCCGTTTTTGTCTTTGTCTGACTTATCTCATTTAGCATAATGTCTTTGAGGTTCACCCATGTTGTCACAAATTGTAGAATTTTCTCATTTTATGGCTGAATAATATTCCATTGTATGTAAAAATCACAACTTTATCCATTCATCCATCAACAGACAGGTGGTTGCGTTATCTTGGCTATTATAAATAAAGCTTCTACGAACACAGGGGTACAGATATTTTTCTGAGTTGGTATCTTTATTGTTTTATACTTTCTCAGAACTGAAATTGCTGTATCATATGATGCTATTTTAATTCCCTTAGGATCCTCTATATTGTTTTCCAAGGTGACTATGCCAATTTGCAATCTTACCACAATGCCCAGGGTTCCCTTTTCTCTGCATCCACCCAACATTTGCTATGTCTTGTCATTTTGATAATAGCTGTTCTCACAAACATGAAGTGATAACTCACTGTTGTTTGAATTTGCATTTCCCTAGGGACGGGTGATGTTGAATAACTTCTCATGTACCTTTTGGCCACTCATATATCTTCTTTGGAAAAATGTCTGTTCAGATCCTCTGCCCATTTCTAACAGGATTATGTGGGGAAATTTTTGCTATTGTATGAACTCTTTATATATTTTGGATATTGTCCCTTACCAGGCATCTGGTTTGCAAATACTTTTTTCCATTCTGTAGGTTGCATTTTCACTCTATTGATTTCTTTTTCTGTGCAAGCTTTTTAGTTTGGTGTAGTCCTAGTTGTTCATTTTTTATTTTATTGCTTGTGTTTCATGTGTTTTGTTTTGTTTTGTTTGTAATTGGAGGAAAATTGCTTTAGAATATTGTGTTGGTTTCTGCCATACAACAATGTGAGTCAATCATAAATATATATATAATACCTCCCCCTTGAGCCTCTAACATAGGTGTGTTAATATATGACTTTTGTTTTCCTCTTTCTGACTTACTTCACTCTTTTAACAGGCTCTAGTTTCACCTAGCTCACTAGAACTGACTTAAATTTATTCTTTTTATGGCCTAGTTATGTTCCATTGTACATATGTATCGCATCTTTATCCATTCATCCATTGATGGGCATCTAGGTTGCTTCCATGTCCTAGATATTGATAATAGTGCTGCTATGAGTATTGGGATACATGTGTCTTTTTCAATTATGATTTTCTCAGGGTATATGCCATATCACTGGGTTATACAATAGATGTATTCCTAGTTTTTTAAGGAATCTCCATAGTATTCTCCATAGTGGCTGTATCTGTATTAATTTACATTCGCACCAACCATGCAGCCGGGTTCCCTTTTCTCTACCTCCTCTCCAGTGTTTACTGTTTGTAGATTTTTTTGATGATGGCCATTGTGATTGCTGTGAGGTCTTTGTACTTTTTCTTTGCATTTCTCTAATAATTAATAATGTTGAGCATCTTTTCGTGTGTTTATTGGCCATCTGTGTGTCTTCTTTGCAGAAATGTCTTTAGATCTGCTCATTTTTTGACTGAGCTGTTTGGTTTTCTGATATTTAGCTGTATGAGCTGCTTATATATTTTGGAGATTAATCCTCTGTTAGTTGTTTTGTTTGCAATTATTTTCTCCCATTCTAAGGGTTGTCTCTTAATCTTGTTTGTTGTTTCTTTGCTGTACAAAACTTCTAAGTTTAATTAGGTCCCATTTGTTTACTTTTGCTTTTATTTCCATTGTTGTAGGAAGTGGGTCAAAGAAGATCTTACTGTGATGTAGGTCAGAGCATACTGCCTATGTTTTCTGCTAAGCGCTTTATCGTTTCCGGCCTTACATTTAAGCCTTCAATCATTCTGAGTTTATTTTATTGTGTGTGGTGTCGGGAAGTGTTCTGGTTTCATTCTTCCACATGTGGCTGTCCAGCTTTTCCAGCACCACTTATTGAAGAGGCTATCAGGTATATTTTCCAGCAGCTCACTGCCAAGACCTCCTGAGGAAGATTTCTTCTTTTATTTTCTTCTAGTAGTTTCATGGTTTCTGATCTTACCTTTAAATCTTTAATTCTGACTGAATTTCTATGAGTGAGGCAATATAGGGATCTAGCTTTCATTCTTTTGCTTGTGAATGTCCAATTTCCCTAGCACCATTTACTGAAGACTCTCTTGTCTCTGATGAATATTCTTTGCTCTTTTGTCAAATATTAGTTGACCAAGAGACAGTGTATTTTCAGTTTTAGTAGATATTAACCAATTTCTTTTCCAAAATTCTATACATCTTAACAGTCTCACCACCAATATTTATCATACTGCCCTTTCCTCTATATCCATGTCCAATGAGAAGAATATTTCATTTAATATTTCTTTAATATGAAGTTCTCTGTCATCTTGTGTACTTCTGTTTGTATTTGGCCATTTAAATTGTCATTTTCTGAATTATCTATTACCTTTGAATAATATAGAAATTAATACTTTTTAATCTGAGTTACAAATGCCTATTGATATTTTATGGGATGTTTTGCCATTAAAAAAGTTTTAATTTTCTACATGGTCAAATATTTCTATCTCCTATTATATAGCCTCTGGATTTCCAGTTTCACTAGGAAGATCTCAGTAATCCATCTGTTCTGCATTTATGCTCATAGATACCTAGCCAAGTTTTAAAAATTATTTCTAAGCCCTTATTTGTCTGGAGTTAACTTTTGACAATAGGTCATATTTTTCTTTTTCCATATGAATAGCTAGTCAGTTTTGGTCAATTTTGGAAAAAAAGGAAAACAAAGAACAGGGACTTAACCGCTCAGATATTAAGGTATGCCACAAGCTGCAATAATTTGAGGCAATGTGGTATAGGTATAAAAATAAACAGACTGATAAATGAAACAAAGCAGAGTGCTTGAAGTAAGCTAATATTTATATATTATTTGCTATACTAATATAAAGTTGATACCAAAATATGTGAGAAAAGATGAAATAAGGCTTATTTAATAGATGATCTGGAAAAACTAGTTTACATGGAGAAAGTCAAAGTGAAAAACAAAGATTTATGGGCTTCCAAGTGGCTCAGTGGTGAAGAATCCGCCTGCCAGTGTGGGAGAGAAGGGTTTAATCGCTGATTTGAAAAATCCCACATGCCACAGATCAGCGTGGCCCATGTGCCACAACTATTGAGCCTGGGCTTGAGAGCCCAAGAGCTGCAACTACTGAGCCCATGTGCTGAAACTACTGAAGCCTGGTGTACCCTAGAGACCGTCCTCTGCAACCAGAGAAGCCACTGCAATGAGAAGCCTGAGCACTGCAGCTAGAGGTTAGCCCCTGCTTGTGGCAACTAAAGGAAAGGCCACACTGCAACAAAGACCCAGCACAGCCAAAAACAACCAAATAAAGGAGAGCACAGATGTGTTTCAGTGGACTGAAGATTTGAATATGAAACTTAAAATGATAAAGCAAATAGGAGAAAGTATAGGTGAATACCTTGCTGACTGGAGGCAAAATATATATATATATGTATATAAGCATATGTCAATATTTCTATATATGTATTTGTAAAGTTGGATAATGCCAAGTTTTTAAGAGAATGTAGACAAAGAGAGTTTATGCCTAAACTGATGGAAAAGTGATTTTACTATATTTAGTGAAATTATAAATTTCATATCTTAATCTCACCACAAGAATATCCCAAAGAAATTCTTGACATGGATAAGCAAGCAGTTTGCTAGCGGGATGTGGCAATGCTTTGTGTATTGATCACTAGTGGTACACTCATGGTATCACGAGTGGTTTCACTAGTGGGACACATAATGAAATGCTATAAAGCACTCTGAAACAGTGCATTAGACAGACCTGGGCCAATGTGGATAGCCTTTAAAATCATGATGTTGCATGAAAACACTTTAAAAACCAGAATGAGATCAGTAGCTAATTACTGATGATAGGTACAAACAGCTAGTACTGTTTATAAACAGCTTAAATAAATATGTATATATCATGAATTTGTATATGAACACATATACAAACACACACCAAAAATGCTGTATATTTTACATATACCAGAATACGTATTGAAAGTATTAGATTGGTTACATATGGGATGAAAAGAATGGAGATTAAGGATAAAGTAGAAAATAAAGTAAAACAAGAAAGGCACCTTGCTTAGAAGAGTGTGAATGGTGCTATATACCAAGGTAAATAATTAATAATCCTGTAACTCAGATCAATGACAAGAACAAAAATATATGGAAAAAATGATAGATCTATAAATGCCCTCATTTTCAATTCTGGAAACTGAGACCCTGAGAGATTAAGTCCCCTACCCAGGCAAAAATGTTAGTTAGTGGCCATACCAAGGCAAACCCATGTATATAGACCACTTCAACCCTTGTATCCCCTTACATAAATTTAAAGACTTTATGAAAATATAATATAAAACCTGTCAGGACTCCAATACACTATAAAATGTTGTTGTTCAGTCACTCAGTCATTTCTGACTCCTTGCAATCCCAGCGACTGCAGCATGCCAGGTTTTCCTGTCCTTCACCATCTCCCACAGTTTTCTCAAACACATGATGTCCATTGAGTTCGTGATGCCATCCAACTATCTCATCCTCTGTTGCATATTTTTCAAAATCAACTTCAGTTCAGTTGAGTCGCTCAGTCATCTCTGACCCTTTGTGACCCCATGAATTGCAGCATGCCAGGCCTCCCTGTCCATCACCAACTCCCAGAGTTCACCCAAACTCATGTCCATTGAGTCGGTGATGCCATTCAGCCATCTCATCTTCTGTTGTCCCCTTCTGCTTCTGTCCACAAACTCTCCCAGCATCTGGGTATTTTCCAATGAGTCAACTCTTTGCATGAGGTGGCCAAAGTACTGGAGTTTCAAATTTAGCATCAGTCCTTCCGAAGAACACCCAGGACTGATCTCATTTAGAATGGAAAGGTTGGATCTCCTTGCAGTCCAAGGGATTCTCAAAAGTCTTCTCCAACACCACAGTTCAAAAGCATCA
>SJYV01055323.1:117314-141821 GCA_006410875.1 Neotragus pygmaeus | reverse complement strand
GAAAAGAAGTGCAAAAAAGCAAAATGGCTGTCTGAGTAGGCCTTACAAATAGCTGTGAAAAGAAGAGAGGCAAAAAGCAAAGGAGAAAAGGAAATATATTAACAACTGAATGCAGAGTTCCAAAGAATAGCAAGGAGAGATAAGGAAGTCTTCCTCAGTGATCAGTGCAAAGAAATAGAGGAAAACAACAGAATGGGAAAGACTAGAGATCTCTTCAAGAAAATTAGAGATATCAAGGAAACATTTCTTGCAAAGATGGGCTTGATAAAGGACAGAAATGGTATGGACCTAACAGAAACAGAAGATATTAAGAAGAGGTGGCAAGAATACACAGAAGAACTGTACAAAAAAGAACTTCATGACCCAAGTAATCATGATGGTGTGATCACTCACCTAGAGCCAGACATCCTGGAATGTGAAGTCAAGTGGGCCTTAGAAAGCATCACTACGAACAAAGCTAGTGGAGGTGATGGAATTCCAGTTGAGTCAGTTCAAATCCTGAAAGATGATGCTGTGAAAGTGCTGCCCTCAATATGCCAGCAAATTTGGAAAACTCAGCAGTGGTCACAGCACTGGAAAAGGCCAGTTTTCATTCCAATTTAGACGTCAGTTAGTTAGCTAGTGTTAGTTGCTCAGTTGTGTCTGACTCGTTGTGACCTCGTGGACTGTACCCTGACAGACTCCCCTTTCCATGGAGTTCTCCAGGCAAGAATACTTGAGTGGGTTCCTGTACCCTTCTCCAGGAGATCTTCCCAACTCAGGGATCAAACCCAGGCCTTCTGCATTGCAGGCAGATTCTTTATTATATGAATCACCAGGGAAAACCTATACTTTCTTAAACTTTCTCTACAATTATTTTAAATCCCTTTATAATAATCCTTTTGTTCTACTTTCTGAAAACTTTTTTTTTTTTTTCCTGAAAAGTACTCTGAAACTTTATTAGCAACTCTTTCCATTTTTTTGTATTTGTGTGTTTTGGGTTTTCATTTGAGTTGGTCAAATTAGTCTGCAAAAAAATATTTTCTTTTTTTAAAATGGAATTCTCATTTTAGTTTCATTGATGTGACATTTCCTCTCACTTTTTTGTGGATATTATTGCCTGGGAGGATAAAGGTCTGTTGACTTTCTGGGAGCTCACTGGAGGCAGAGGACCAGAAGCCACAGAATTCATTGAAGAGTCATTGTCTTTACACAGCTAGCGCTCCAGCCCAGGAAGAGGTGTCTGGTCTGCATGACTGTGCATGGATGAGGGTCTCTAGAGAGCTGACTCCTGTCAATCATTTTAAAAATATTTACCAATACATTTGTTTTAGACCCAACTTTACCTCCAGTGCTGGACAACTCTGAAACTGTTATTTCCTAAGACTTTGAGAATTCTCTGAGCAATTTGATTTGGTTTTCGCTTTTCCTGATTTCTAGCTTTAAGATTTAGCTTTCTTGGGTCTATTAAATAAAGTACATTAATACATCAACCTGCACTCAGAATTTTGTTACTGTTGTCTGCTCTTCTGTTATCCTCCTTCTTTTGAGTCTTATCTTTAAAAATATTTTCTTTGTTGTAATTTTACTGTGAAGGGTTACATTAGATGCCTGTGTCTAAAAGCCTAATCTGGGAACATATAAGTGCCTCAATTTTAAAAAACTATGTTCAATGTCTTGTAATAACTTATAATGGAAAAGAATATGAAAAAGAATCTGAATCTCTTTGCTATATGCTTGAGACTAATACAATATTTTAAGTCAACTATGTTGCTATTGTTGTTTAGATGCTAAGTCATGTCTGACTCTTTCGTGACTCCATGGACTGTAGCCTGTCAGGCTCCTCTGTCCATGGAATTTTCCAGGCAAGAATACTGGAGTGGGTTGCCATTTTCTTCTCCAGTGGATTTTTCTGACCGAGGGATTGAACCAGCCTCTCCTAAATTGCAGGCAGATTCTTTACCACAGAGCCAAATATACATCAATAAAAGAATGTATAGGAATGAAAAATTTCTAATCTGTTTATCCCTGTGAAATGTTTGATATAGTAAGATATAAATTAATGTACCTTACTAAGATAAATTTTTTTAATTTCAGAAAAATTAACAAATTCTAAACATACACTACTTACGATACTTATGAGCAGATTCTTAGTGAAAACTCTTCTTCTCTTTTTTGCAGTGCCTTTAACAACCTAATAAATATTGCACTAAGCTGTGCTTACCAGGTCATTAGTTTCTTCACAAGTAGTTCCTATTAGTGGAATCATTACCTAGAATGAAACACTCAATTTCTACATCATAAAAGAGCACTGGTCAAGGAAAAAGAAATTGGCAGATTTTCCTTAGCTTAAGGGGAGAAAGAAATGGCAACCTACTCCAGTATTCTTGCTTGGAGAATCCTGTGGATGGAGGAGCCTGGAGGGCTGCTGTCCACAGGGTTGCACAGAGTCAGACATGACTGAAGTGACTTAGCATGCAAGGATGCATTGGAAAAGGAAATGGCAACCCACTCCAGTAATCTTGCCTGGAGAATCCCAGGGACAGAGGAGCCTGGTGATGCCATCTAATGGGGTCACAGCAGCAGCAGCAGCTTAGATTAAGAATATTGGAATACCAAACCTCCTGACCTGTCTCCTGAGAAATCTGTATGCAGGTCAAGAAACAACTGGACATGGGACAACAGACTGATTCCAAATCGGGAAAGGAGTACATCAAGGCTGTATATTGTCACCCTGCTTATTTACCTTATATGCAGAGTACAGCATGAGAAATGCTGGGCTGGATGAAGCACAAGCTGGAATCAAGATTGCCAGAACTATCAATTACCTCAGATATGCAGATAACACCACCTTTATGGCAGAAAGTGAAGAACTAAAGAGCCTCTTGATGAAAGTGAAAGAGGAGAGTGAAAAAGTTGGCTTAAAACTCAACATTCAGAAAACTAAGATCATGGCACCTGGTCCCATCATTTCACAGCAAATAGATGGGAAACAGTGGAAACAGTGACAGACTTTATTTTGGGGGGCTCCAAAATCACTGCGGATGGTGACTGCAGCCATGAAATTAAAAGACACTTCTTGGAAGAAAAGCTATGACCAACCTAGACAGCATATTAAAAAACAGAGACATTACTTTGCCAACAAAGGTGATCTAGTCAAAGCTTTGGTTTTTCCAGTAGTCACGTATGGATGTGAGAGATGGATTGTAAAGAAAGCTGAGCACCAAAGAATTGATGCTTTAGAAATGCGGTGTTGGAGAAGACTCTTGAGAGTCCCTCAGACAGCAAGGAGAAGATCCAACCAGTCAATTTTAAGGAAATCAGTCCTATATATTCTTTGAAAGGACTGATGTTGAAGCTGAAACTCCAATACTTTGGCCACCTGAAGCGAAGAACTGACTCCTTGGAAAAGACCCTGATGCTGGGAAAGATTGAGGGCAGGAGGAGAAGGGGACGACAGAGAATGAGATGGTTGGATAGCATCACCGACGCGATGGGTGTGAGTTTGAGCAAGCTCCAGGAGTTGGTGATGGACAGGGAAGCCTGGTGTGGTGCAGTCCACAGGGCTACAAAGAGTCAGGCACAACTGAGCGACTGAATTGAACTGAACTGAAGAATATTGTATATATTAAATTTTACTGGTATTCATTATTTCCAAGTCTGGAGCAATAAAACTCTAGACACCATCTCTAATACTCTGGATGAGAGAGAAATTTGAGGACATATTTCTGTAACTGGGAGACTGCTAATGTGCTGAAAAAAACTGTTGTGAAAAATCAAAATAATGCAGCAATAATAATAATAGAACCCTCAATACTATACAGAAATTGAGGACTATCGTGACTGAGATTTTTAACCTATTCTCCATCTAACAGGTTAGCCTGCCACCTGCCGTACTTACATGGATGGTGGCAGGAAAAACAGAACTCATGGGTTAGAAAAAAGGACTTTACAACTCAGAGCTATAGCAGCTGCCAGAGGATTGGAGTTTTCTTGCAGATGTTCTCGTCAAACTCAGTTGTGGTGTGGAGAGGGCCAGTTAATACCTGCATATGTAATGGGCTGCATTACAGGAAAGAAATCATGGCCCCAAGTTTTTGTTAATGGACTCCAAAGGAGTTATTACCCTTATTATACCAAGCAATAAGTATATCTGCCCTTTGCTCCAGAGAGAGATGCTATCTATATAAGGCTGTAAACAAACCTGTCTTTTGCTTGAAGCGAGGCATTATTTGTTTCTTCCAAGATTATTTGCTGTGGCTTCCCTGGTGGCTCAGATGGTTAAGAGTCTTCCTGAAGCTCAGGTTCGATCCCTGGAGGAGGAAATGGCTACCCGCTCCAGTATTCTTGCCTGAGAAATCCAATGAACAGAGAAGCCTGACACACTACAGTCCATGAGGTCACAAAGAGTCAGACATGACTGAGCAACTTCACTTCATAAGATTATTTGCTATACATTCTTGCAATGGAAGACAGAGCAATTACTTACATTGCTCACAAGATATGCAGAAAGGTGAGAGAAGCTAATAGAGAATTTTCCCCCAGCACATCTCAGCACACTTTTTCAAGAATGATTCTATTAATTCCATTCTCCTGGGCTTAACCTTAAGTCATCAGATTTAGTTGTCCTTCTTAAATAAATAAATTTGTTTAGTTTTGCATTTTTTATATTAGAGCCTAATTGATTAACAATCTTGTGTTAGTTTCAGTTGTACTGCAAAATGATATAGTTTATATATATATATATATACACACACACACACACACACACACACACATATCTATTCTTAATTAATTTAAAGGGAAAATTACTGCTATATATTTTTATACTATAGTAACATATTATTCTGAAGAAAGAAATACAACCCACTCCAGTATTCTTGCCTAGAGAATCCCATGGAGAGAAGAGCCTGGTGGGCTGCTGTCCATGGGGTTGCATAAAGCTGGACACTTCTGAAGCGACTTAGCATGCATGCATGCATTGGAGAAAGAAATGCAACCCACTCCAGTATTCTTGCCTGGAGAATCCCAGGGACAGAGGAGTCTGGTGGGCTGCCATCTATGGGATTGCAGAGTCGGATACAACTGAAGCAAGTTAGTAGCAGCAGCAGCAGCAGCCGCATTTTATTAGGGGTTCTCAGGTGGCTCAGCAGTTAAGATTCCATCTGCCAATGCCAGAGACGCAGATCTCCTGGAGGAGGAAATGGCAACTCACTCCAGTATTCTTGCCTGGGAAATCCCATGGACAGAGGAGCCTGGTGGGCTACAGTCCATACGGTTGCAAAGAGTCACACACAGCTGAGCACACATATACAGGGTATTACTATGGCATCAGGAGAGAATGATCTTATTAAAGGATGAAGTATTTTTAAATCTCATAATTCCCTTTGAGTTAGTGTATTTTTCGTACATTCCAGAATCTATTCTGAAAGAAGACAAATGGTATCTTGCTTTGATCTTTCATACATTGCCATTTGGAATTACTTCCTAAAGCTATTATATGAAAATTAATTGCACTGTCATAACAAAGCATACTGTACTTAATGCATAAACAGAGCAATATTTTTGCTAAAATATACAAGATCTTATTTCATCAAATACTTGCACTCATAAAAAATTTCAACAAATTATAATTTTGTTTTCCAAGGTAGATATTTTGGAAAATCAAGTTGAAAAACTTCTACACTACAAAATGCTTAATCTTAAGCAAAGATTTTAAGATTTCTTTTCAAACCTAACAACTCCTCAAAGTAATATTTCTTATAATTGTCACTATTTCCACCTAATTTATCTTGAACATTCACACACTCATCTTACAGTGAAATGTCAAAACGGACAAAAATGTATGACAAAATTAATATTAGCCAAATTTACTCTTGAAACTCATTGTGTGTACAATCCTTCATCTCTGCCAAACTTCTGCATTTAAAATGCTCTTAGCCTATCTATGGGCTTCCCTGGTAACTCAGAGGTTAAAGCGTCTGCCTGCAATGCAGGAGACCTGGGTTCGATCCCTGGGTCGGGAAGATCCCCTGGAGAAGGAATGGCAACCCACTCTAGTATTCTTGCCTGGAGAATCACATGGACAGAGGGGCCTGGTGAGCTACAGTCCATGGGGTCGCAAAGAGTCGGACATGACTGAGCAACTTCACTTTCTTTCTTTCACTTAGCCTATCTATGCCTAGTGAAATCCTACATATATTTCAAGACTCAGTTTGAATGACTCTGCTGTGAAGAATTGCCTATTTTATTCTGTTAGAATTAATCCATTGTTTCCCTATTTTTCCATCATAGAACATGGTTGATATCTCTTAGGTCACATCCATTACTTTTTCCTACTTTTCTTTCTTCTCTACCAAAATGTTGTTGGAAAAATTCTGTCTGGAACATCTCGGGGTCCCTTATATAATATTTATCATGGGAGTTTGTTTGTTTATTTTAAGTTCTTATGCTCATGAGAGGTTTGCTGGAAACACACAAATGTGGGAAGTTTGTGTGATGTGTTTTATAAGGATGAAGGTGGCTAAGAGGTAAAGAATCCACCTGCCAGTGCAGGAGAACAAGAAGCATAGTTTGGATCCCTCAGTCAGGAAGCTTCCCTGGGTAGGAAATGGCAACCCACTCCAGTATTCTTGCCAGAAAAATTCCATGCACAGAGGAGCCCAGTGGACTGCAGTCCATGGAGTCACAGAGCTAGACATGACTGAGCGTGCACACACAGACATTATGATAAGACTAAAGCACAATGGTTATGACCTAGTGACGCATGATGTAACCCATACCTAAGACCTCATAATCTCTTAATTAATGAATGGTAATATTCTAGTAATTGTTTAAACTATGTATTATGGTCTCTATCAAACAAGTAAACTCTCTGTTTCTTGTACACTTATTTATGTTTGATTGATATGACTTCTTTGAATTTTCAAGATCTTGGTTAAGCATTAACCATTATGTACATTCATGCCTTATTATATATATATATATNCCTCTCCTGCAGCCGGCTGCCCCCTGCCCTCTGCTCGCTGCTCGGCCTCTCTCATGATTCTCCAGACTGTTCTCAACGGCCCCCTCCACTACCCCTCACTCCCTCAGCTCTACCAGCCATCAGGCTCCCCAAAGGGGCCGCCCCTCTCAGCCCTGACCACATGGCCCCTCACTGCAGTCTCTTTTTTGGGCACTCGCAGCAGGTCACATTAACACGGAGCGAGCCATCACCATCTGGCTCTGGGAGGTCCCCACTGTCCTCCAGTAGAACATTTAAAATGCTGAAGACCCCATGATTGTCTATAAGCTCACACACCTCTGGCCCCTGATCTGAGGTCACCTCTCAATTGCCAACTACCTCCTGGGGAGAGGAGAGGGACTCTGCTGGCTGAGGTTGGGAGGACCAACCCACCAGGAGTGATGTCTTTACATCCATGTTCCGGGGACCTGGCTACTGCAGTGTGCTTGTGTATGTGCATGTGTGTGTGTGTGTGTGTGTGTGCATGTGTGTGTGCATGTGTGTGTGTGTGCATGTATGTTGGTGGGGTTGAGTTGGTTGGCTTCCAGGCCCCACCCCTGCTCTAGCCAGACCTTTTCTGCTTCTATGCCTTGTCAACCACTCACAATTTTGCTCAAAGAAACACTTCTTACTCTTTTAGACTATTTGAAAGACTCTGGTTTAGAATTTTTTGGGTGGAATTTTTCCTGGGACTAAAATACATGCTGAGAAGGCCAAGACTTCTCTCTGCTGTCAGAGTTGTTGTGGGTCTGGACAATCTTTAAGGTCCCAGGGGCCCCTGGCATTGTTGCCTCACTCTGGCTCTGTGTGTGTGTGTGCATGGTGAGGGGCATGGGGGCAGGGAACAGGTAGGAAGAGGGTCCAGTGGCCCTGTGTCCATGGCGCCCGGGGTCCTCCATGCCAGACTCCGAGGAGGGTGCTCACCCATCCCTGCCGGCCATAACTCTCAGCCCTGACCATCTGGGGACAAGCTGGCATGCCAGTGACCTAAGTCTGTTGCTACGCCTCCAGGCACACGTATTTGTGTCTCTCCCCAGTCACCGATCTGGTGGTCAGGGGGTCCCACAGTGGTGTGAGAGGCAGCCCTCTGTGGGGGTCAGTGTGGACTAGTGCAGAGAGCAAGGGGTGTGGGGTTAGTTAGTGTAACAGGAGAGACAGGCTTGGAGCCAGCTGCCCTGGAGCCTGATGTGCGGAGCAGGGGCGCTGATCTCCACATGTGCCCTGCTATTCTCTGGCTCCGTCGTGCTCAGAGGTCAGGTTGGAGGTGGTCAGGAGATGGTGTGGGGGTCTGCGTACCCTCCTCCTCCCCTCTCTCTGGGCGCCTTATTTTTGTAGTTTTCATCACTATTTGTGAGCCTTTCCTAAGCCCAGGACTGTTAAAGCTGGAGCCACAAGGGAGTCCCAGAGCTGGGAAAGGAGGCTTTGCAAGCCTGAAGCTGGACCGATTAGAACCTGCTTCTTCCCATGAGTCACGCAGATGAGAGATGTGAACATCTGAGCCTCCTGCCGCCCTGCCTTTGCCGGCTCCAGTCTCCTGGAGCTGCCTGCCCAGCCACGCAGAAAAGGTTCAGATGTCACCGTCTGCTCTGTTATTAGTGACCAATTGGGGAAGGTTTAAGAATACTTACGCCGGGGCTATTTGTCGCCAGCTTTCTCCCAGCCCAGAGCACGCAAATTGTCTCTTATGAGATTAAGGGAAGTTGCCCTGGTCCTGAGAAGCAGACAGATGGACGGAGGGAAGGGGAGGCAGGAGCCAGCTCAGCAGCCGGCTGACACCAGGACAGCGCCCAGCTGTGGGGTGGGAAGGGACCAGGGCAGGACGGCTCTGGTCGTGCCTGGAAGCCTGAGCCTTGACTTCTGCAGCTCTCTGGGGGCTCAGCACATGCCCAGCTCCTAATGCAGTAGAATGAGCTTTGGGAAATTTCTGGAACATCTTATTGTGACCCACTTAGGGGTTATGGGGTTATATTCTAGCCCCCTAATAATAAAACTGATTGGTACAGGGTATAACGGTACCTGTGATGTGCCATGGGCCACAGGCAGGCGACGGTCCCACCCCAACAACCTCCAAGACCCCTGGCCAGGTGTGGGGATGCTGATGAGAGACTGAGGTACCTTCCAGGACAAAGAGCTTAGTGTCTGGAGGAGACAAATCTATGCACAGGGAACTAAAATAAGAGATGCCCAGGATTTCCCTGGTGGTCCAGTGGTTAAGAACTTTCACTTCCATTGCAGAGGGCACAGGTTCTATCGCTGGTCAGGGAACTAAGAGCCCACATGGAGCATAGTGCAGCAAAAAAAAAAAAAAAACCCTTAAAATAATAAGTGCCCCAAATGAGGTATAAAGAAAGTCCCAAGGATGTAACAAGACAGAGAGGCTCAAAGATACAGAGAACAGACTAGTGATTACCAGCAGGTAAAGGAAGTGGGGAGGGAGCAGGGAGGCGTAGCGGATTAAGAGGTACAAATGACTGTAGAAAATAAATAAGCCACAAGGATATACTCTGCAATACAGGGTATATAACTAATATTTTGAGAATTATAAATGGAGTATAACCTTCAAAAATTGTGAGTCACTATGCTGTATCCCTGAAATTTATATAATAATAAAGAAAGCCTCAAGGAAGAAAGATCTTTCCTTTTGGGGAAAAGAGTCACAGAGGGACTGGCCTTTTTAAAAAAAAAAATTTTTTTTATTTATTGATTTGGCTCTTTGTTACAGCATGCACACTTTGTTGCCCTGTGGCACGTGGGATCTTAGTTCTCTGACTAGGGATCAAAACTGCGTCCCCCGCAGTGGAAGGTAGATTCGTAACCACTGGACCACCAGGGAAGTCCCAGGGCTGGCTTCAGAAATAGCCTGGAAGGGGAAGCAAGGTGAGGGCAAGGAGGGAATGTTTCCTGGGATGTGGATGGCGTAGGTAAAGTATGGAAGTCACGATGCATTNAGGTAGATTCGTAACCACTGGACCACCAGGGAAGTCCCAGGGCTGGCTTCAGAAATAGCCTGGAAGGGGAAGCAAGGTGAGGGCAAGGAGGGAATGTTTCCTGGGATGTGGATGGCGTAGGTAAAGTATGGAAGTCACGATGCATTCAGGGACTAACAGGACGGATGCTACAAGGTCCAGGCTGGATCTCTGGCTCTGTCGCCACAGCTGTGCACCCCTGGGGAAACTTCCTAGTCACTCTGAACCTTAGTTTCCCTGTAGGATGGAAACCATGCTTGTCAGGTTGCCTGTGAGAATAAACGGGACACTTGAGGAAAGTCCCCAGGGCCCTGCACACCCTCTCACTGCGAGCCTGTGTAGGATGCACAAGAGAACACAGTAAGTTCAGCTGCACAGGTCCTCGAATGCACACTAGGAAGTTTTCACTGATAAGAAACCATCCCTGGTGTTGACCCACAGGCTCAGATCTGAGTTTGAGGAAGATCACGGTGGCAGCAGGGAGGCAGATGGATAAAGGAGAAGAATCCAGAGGCAGAAGACTGATCTGGAGGATTCTGCTCATAAGGGATCAGACTAAAGCTGAAGATGGATTTAGGAGTTACTGGAGGTGGCACTGAGTTAGCAAGCTGTTGGGTTTGGTGGGAGATGAGGAGCACAGAGGCATAAAGGTCCCCCCTCTCCCTGGGCTGCAGGACGGGGTGAATGGGTAACTGGGGGAGCTACTTCTGTCTCAGGGAAAGAAGCAGGCTAGTGAATTCAGTTGTAAACATGTTGATGGAGAGGGGTGCTGAACTGCTCAGGAGAAGACACTCTGGATGTAGTAAGTCTGGAGGGAGAAGGTGGAATTCACTCACACTTAACTGAGCATCAGTACGGCTCAGGCAGTGGGAGGTGTTTTCGCTACATGTCCTCTTGTTGGATGTTGATCTGAGAACTCATCTGCTAATCTGGAAGGTTATAGGCAGTGATGTGACTAAGACAGACACAGCTGCTCCAGGCTGGGAGTATTGGGGGCAACTGCTTTGGGTAGCATGTCTAACTCCTGTCAAAGTTCGCACAGGCTTCGAGCCCTGTTGGGTTGGAAAGAACTCGATCTTCTTCTTTTGGACCAGGATTGGAAATACAGAGAAGCCAGAAGGACAGACAGGGGTGGAAGACAGGGCTTCCCTCCGTTGTCTGTTTCTCGTGGACCTNTGCTATAAACAGAGATTATAAGGCTAACTGACGTTATTGAGCACTTACTCTTTGCCAGGTATTATTCTGAGCAGTTGCCATGCCTATTTCATTAGATCCTCTGGACAACATTATGAAATAGACATTATTTTTGTTCCCATTTTGTAAATAAGACAACTTAAGGGTTAAATGGAATTGTCTAACTTCATACTGTTAGTAAATGAAAGAAGTCATGTTTCAAACCCATTAATTAGCACTAAGGAGCCCATTCTTCCTGCTCTGTATCATTGAAATGTAGGGAAATCTTTGTTCTTTAAAACACACTTAACCCCACTTAGCACCGTAGATATTTTAAAAATGTTGAAGAATAAATTTTTAAATCAATCCATAGAATTTTTGACATATCAGGAATGCAGATTACTCAAAGAATGACAACTAAGGCTTTCTGGAAAGGATGACTTTTTTCTTGATGATTTGTATTTTGTATTTTTGAGCTGAAATACAGGCAATTTGTTTAAAATAAAAGGCATCAAAAAAATGATACATGTAATGGTCTAGTCAGATCAAGAGTAACTAATACCCTTTGTCCTCATTCTTTTGTAGTTGTTATTTAGTCACTAAATCATATCTGACTCTTTTTGCAGTTCCATTAGATTCCTCTGTCCATGGAATTCTCTAGGCAAGAATACTGGAGTGGGTTGCCATTTCCTCCTCCAGGGGATCTTCCAAACCCAGTGATCAAACCACATGTCTTGCATTGCCAAGTGGATTCTGTGCCTCTGAGTCACCAGGGAAGCCCCTTACTCTTTCACAGGAAAATAAAAAGAGTGATGCACTTAGTGTGTGCTCTCATTGAGGCTGGACTTGGGATTTGATAGAGTAACAATGCTTCATTACTGAGGTGACGGTGTCAGAGGCTGTCTCAGATTTTTGTTAAATATTTAAATGTTAAGATACTTTTCATCTTAAAGACCATTATTTCTGATTCATAACAAAAGGGCAGTGATGACCCAAATTGTTACCTAGCTTCATCCCTGGGTTGTTTTTTTAATACAAATTTTATAAGACCCACACAGCCTTTTTTCACAGGGATTCTGTGAAGTGCTGAACTCAATATGACAGCAAATTTGGAAAACTCAGCAGTGGCCACAGGACTGGGAAAGTTCAGTTTTCATTCCAATCCCAAAGAAAGGCAATGCCAAAGAATGCTCAAACTACTGTACAATTGCACTCATCTCATACACTAATAAAGTAATGCTCAAAATTCTCCAAGCCAGGTTTCAACAGCACATGAACCATGAACTTCCAGATGTTCAAGCTGGTTTTTAAAAAGGCAGAAGAACCAAAGATCAAATAGCCAACATCCACGGGATCATCAAAAAAGCAAGAGAGTTCCAGAAAAACATTTATTTCTGCTTTATTGACTAAGCCAAAGCCTTTGACTGTGTGGATCACAACAAACTGTGGAAAATTCTGAAAGAGATGAGAATACCAGACCACCTAACCTGCCTCTTGAGAAATCTGTATGCAGGCCAGGAAGCAACAGTTATAACTGGACATGGAACAACAGAATTGGTTCCAAATCAGGAAAGAAGTACATCAAGGCTGTATATTGTCACCCTGCTTATTTAACTTATGTGCAGAGTACATCATGAGAAACACTGGGCTGGATGAAGCACAAGCTGGAATCAAGATTGCCAGGAGAAATATCAATAACCTCAGATATGCAGATGACAGCAACATCATGGCAGAAAGCAAAGAAGAGCTAAGAAGCCTCTTGATGAAAGTGAAAGAGGAAAGTGGAAAAGTTGGCATAAAACTCAACATTCAGAAAACTAAGATCATGGCATCTGGTTCCATCACTTCATGGCAAACAGATGGGGAAACAGTGGAAGCAGTGAAAGACTTTATTTTGGGGGGCTCCAAAATCACTGCAGATGGTGACTGGAAATTATAAGACATTCCTTGGAAAAAAGTTATGACCAACCTAGACAGCATATTAAAAAGCAGAGGCATTACTTTGCAAACAAAGGTGTGCCTAGTGAAAGCTATGGTTTTTTCCAGTGATCATGTATGGATGTGAGAGTTGGACTATAAAGAAAGCTGAGCACTGAAGAATTGAAGTTTTTGAACTGTGGTGTTGGTGAAGACACTTGAGAGTCCCTTGGACTGCAAGGAGATTCAACCAGTCCATCCTAAAGGAAATGAGTCCTGAATATTCATTGGAAGGACTGATACTGAAGTTGAAGCTCCAATACTTTGGCCACCTGAAGCAAAGAACTGACTCATTGGAAGAGACCCTGATTCTGGGAAAGATTTAAAGCAGGAGAGGATGAGATGGTTGGATGGCATCACTGACTCACTGAACATGAGTTTGAGTACACTCCAGAAGTTGGTGATGGACAGGGAAGCCTAGCGTGCTGTAGTCCATTGGGTCACAAAGGAGTCAGACATGACTGAGTGACTGAACTGAACTGAAATGACACAACTTTTAGCAGATAAGACTTTTCTTGGGAAGTATCCGTTTTACCCTGTCATAATCTCATCTCACTTTGGGGAACAAAAGGAAGTATTTTATTTTGTTCCTGAATTTCCTATAAATGCTGACACTTTCCTCCATCATTTTGGTAAGAAAACAATTTTTAAATGCTCATTTATTTCTACTTGGGTTACCTTCATTCTGAAATAGGAAGAGTCCTAAAAGATGATTTATATATTTGGATACTTTTTTGGTAAGAATTTGTTATTAATGAGCACTGGCAAACCATGGACCAGGGTATGAACTGCAGGTATCACTGCTCTTGTTCTGGTTCAACATCTAGAATATCACTTCCCCAGGCAAGTTTTACTAGTTTGTATGCATGTGTGTGTGTGTGTCCATGTGTGCTTGTATACACAAGTTCACATCTTAATTTCTTTTTCTTTAAAGAAAGAAAAGCATTGCTACATAAATGCACTGTTTCTACCGTGTCCCAAAGCACCTGTTAACTTTTAAGTAGCCAGAGAGCTCTGCCAGGATTCTAATTTCGTGCTGCCAAATGTGCCAGTTTTGTGTTGGCTCTCCTCTCTTAGATCTATCTGTTCAACACGACTGGATTGCTTTGAAACAAACTTAAAAGAGAAACAGGGAATTCCCTGGTGGTCCAGTGATTAAGATTCCACACTTTGACTGTAGGGGACACGGGTGTGATCCCTGGTTGGGGAACAAAGATCCTGTCTGCCTCCTGATGCTGCCAAAAGAAGAGAAAGAACAAAAGAAAAAAACAAATACCAAATGGTTGCATTTATATGTGTAATCTGAAATAAATAAATAAATAAACCTTAGACACAGAGAACAGGTTAGGGGTTACCAAAGGTGAAAGATGGATGAAAAGGATAAGAATGTACAAACCTGAGTTTTAAAATAACAAATCATGGAAGTGTAATGTACAGCGTGAAGACTACAGTTAATAATACTGTACTGCATATTTCAAAGTTGCCAAAAGAGTACACGGGCTTCCCTGCTGCCTCAGTAGTACAGACTCTTCTTGTCAGTGTAGAAGATGCGGGAGATTTGGGTTCCATCCCTCATTCAGGAAGATTCCCTGGAGAAGGAAATGGCAACTCAACCCAGTATTCTTGCCTGGGAAATCCCATGCACAGAAGGGCTTGGCAGGCTACAGTTCATAGGGTCTCCAAGAGTCAAACACGACTTAGTGGCTAAACAACAACAACAAAAACAAAGTATATATTAAAAGTTCTCATCACACACACACACACAAAGTTTGTAACAATGGATGGTAATGTATGTTAGCTAGATTTATTATGTTGAATACATATATTGTGTTGAATACACTGAATGAACATTCACTAATATTTGATATTTGCTTTTGATATTTGAGCATTTGATATTTGCTTCTTTTTGTGAATTAGCCTTTGCATATTTATCCTGCAATTACAAATTGATTTCCTGCTAAAAAAGAGCAAAAGAAAGTCCTTTTCCTGGTATATTTCCAAAATAACTAGAAGGTGCTATTTCCTAGAGTTCTGCAGAAACTAATAACACCTACAAGTCATATGTATCAAGTTGTAACTAGAACTTTCTTAAGGGTAAGTGAAGAAAAACTTGGAATAGTCAGCTTCCAAGTCTTCTTTTCCCTAATTTGCAATGAATATAAAATATACTAGGAGGTAAAATTTATTCTCAAGTTCATACTTGGGCATAAAAATATCTACCACCTCCTTTAAAAGAAACTACATATTTTTCTTAGTATTTTTCCACCACAGTTTTTGACTAAAATAGTCATCAACTAGCAATTTTAATTATAATAATAATGTGTTCAGTCACGTCCGACTCTGTGACCCTGTGGACTGTAGCCTACTAGGCTTCTCTGTGAGATTTTCCAGGAAAGAATACTGGAGTAGGTTGCCATGCCCTTCTCCAGGAGACCTTCCTGACCCAGGGATCGAACCCACATCT
The DNA here is from genome assembly GCA_006410875.1 of Neotragus pygmaeus. Lineage (NCBI taxonomy): Eukaryota > Metazoa > Chordata > Mammalia > Artiodactyla > Bovidae > Neotragus > Neotragus pygmaeus. The sequence goes on along the minus strand of SJYV01055323.1, from coordinate 126,256 downwards.
CTTATGTCCCCTGGTAGACAGGTTCTTTACTACCAGCTCCACCTGGGAAGCCCATTAAATATATGTACTTGGTGCTTAATATGACTGCATTTTAAGTTTAATATCTCATTTGACATTTACTCAAGCCAATTCTAAGAAAATTTGAATCTACCCAAAATCCCCCATTCACATGGCAGCCATAAACTGTAATTGGCACCATAAGAATACATCTTCCCTTGTTTTTATACTTAGGCATCTGCTGATTGGCCCAAGTATGAATTTGAGACCTGACATCCGATCTAAACCTTAGCAAATCACCTGTAATGTCACATTTTGGAAAAAATACAAGCAAGTACAGTCACATTTCTTTGTTTGGGATTTCAAGTAGGACATATTAAAAGAGAAAGACAGTTCCTTGGGAGAGGCGCCGGTCTATGTTAGATGCAGGATGCAGGATGCTTGGGGCTGGTGCACGGGGATGATCCAGAGAGACATTGTGGGGTGGGAGGTGGGAGGGGAATTCAGGATTGGGAGCTTGTGTACACCTGTGGTGGATTCATGTCGATGTATGGCAAAGCCAATAGAGTATTGTAAAGTAAAATAAAGTAAAAAAAGAAAAAAAAGAATAAATAAATAAAGTCATGAGAAAAACTGGGAAACTTATGTCACATTATATACAACATAAAGTAAAAGTTGAGACTATTAATACAAGTCAGTAAGAATTATTTGGTGGAAGTAGAATAAATGATAAAACTAACTGGAAATAGATATGAAAGAAAGAACACAGGCAGGAATAATCCAATCCCCCACTAATAGTCTCACATAAGACTAATAGTTCAAACGTCACACTTGTGTTGGATTAACATTAGCCTCTTACTCATCCTCCCTACTGAAAACAGGAGAGATTGCAACTTCCTTCCGTGGATTTTGTCCTTTTTTCATCCCTTTATTATTAAATGATTATTTTGTAAGACAACCTTGCCCAGAATCAGCCCTAAGACACAAATATTATCATTCTTATTTTACAAAAGAGAAAATGAGATTTAAAATATTAACAGTTTCCCAAGGTTATGTAATTCAAAAGTGGTGAAAATAATTTGAGTTAAAGTCCTTCTACCTCTAAATTTTGCACACTAAACCACAATCAATTTTTCCCATTATCAACTTATTTCTTCTTAATGAAACCTTGATGTAGACAGTTGAAAATGACTTTGAAAATTAATTCTAGCTTTCCAGAGAATGTTACTGAAATTTAATCTATCCACAAAAAAGTATCAACACTTATTGAATGTAGAATGTATTAATTTAGCTGTATTGTGAGATTATGAGTTACTGTGTTTTTTTCTCTCTTCTAAGGCATGAGTACATTGACCTGGGATTCTTACTAATATCAGTCAGTACTATCAGACATCACCTCATAACATTCTGAAGAAAAAATATAAAAGGAAGCTCAAAGAGCCAGTTTGGTTGCATAAAAAAATCAGACCCAGTTAGCGGTAAATAATAAAAAAAAACCCACATATTAAAAAGCTTCCCTTACAGCACTCTTTCCAATACACCACACTGCCAATATTTAACAAAACTGTGTATGTGCGTGAGCATGAGAAAAAGAGAGGGGCAGGGATCAAGCTGAGGAATTAAGGCTTACGGATAACTAGGAAATATTGTCTAAGTACTTAGTCTCCAAAGATTGTCACTAAGCTGGGTTTCATAAGAAAACTTCTTTTGAATCTCTGCTGCTGCTGCTGCTACTAAGTCACTTCAGTCGTGTCTGACTTTGTGCAACCCCATAGACGGCAGCCCACCAGGCTCCCCTGTCCCTGGGATTCTCCAGGCAAGAGTACTGGAGTGGGGTGCCATTGCCTTCTCTGCTTTTGAATCTCTAGCCCCAGCTAAATAGGAGTTCCTGGAGCTGCTTCATGGGTGGGTCTCCCAGAAAATGTCCACACAGTTCCAGCTAGAGGCTGGGATGGTAAGAGGTCAAGTCTTGTTTTCAGTGAACATTACCTTCTCTATTGTCTGTTTATATATTGGCCCTGCTGGGCCTCCATGGGTGTGCAGTTTATAACTCTAGTTGTGGTGAGTGAGGGCTACTCTCTAGTGGTGCACAGGCTTTTCATTGCAGTGGATTCTCTTGTTGCTGTGCACGTGACCTCGGGTGTGCGAGCTTCTGTCGTTGCAGCATGTGGGCTCAGTAGTTGCAGCTCCTGGGCTCTAGAATACAGGCTCAGTAGTTGTGGACATGGGCTTAGTTGCTCCTCAGCCTGTGGCATCCTCCTGGACCAGGGATCGAACCCATGTCTCCTGCATCGGCACGAGGATTCTTCACCACTGAGCCACCAGGGAAGCATCAGCTGAAACAGAGCAGGAGCATATTGGTGCTTGTCTCCCCACCATGTTCTCTGCCTGCATTTTGCCTGTGGAAAACTTCAAAGAACAAGTTTAATCAGAGAATGAGACATGCAGAAACAAAGGAAAACAGTCTAAGAGGTGACTAAATAATAATAATGTAGTCATTAAGCATAGTTAGGGATCTTTAGTTCTTTCTCAAGGGCTCTAGATAATATTCTGAGCCATATCCTGTGAGCTGTCTCACAGATACCAACATACGAGGTGGAGAAGTTAAGTACATGATGACCAAACTATCCAGGACTTGAGTTGCTACAATTCTGAGAACTGACTGCAGAGAAGTGGGAACAAGTGCACCCTGGAACTGAAGACTAACTGTACCTTAAACAACTAAGATGATGTTGGTCAGACCATTGATGATCAGTCTGAAGATGACTGTTAGAGATGACTGTGCTGTTTCTGCATGTAGCCCTTCCACCCTACTCTGTCTATAAATGCTCTCACCCCCTGCTTGTCGGGGGCAGGGGAGCGTCAGCCTTTGAATGGAGACAGATGTCCACCACCCTCNTACTCAGGTTTTGAGAAGAGGTAGTCGCCTAACAGCAAGGGCACAGAGGAAGATCAATAGCTAAGATCAATGCTAATACAGAAAACATCTCTACGTATCAGGCACTTTCAACGTCCTATTGAATTCCGATTCTGCAACAATTTTATTAAGCCTCTATAAAGCTACTTTGTAAACGTGAAGAACATGTGGCCCAGTAGTGAAGACATGCTCAGTCGCTGAGTCCTGTCTGACTCTTTGCCACCCCTCGGGCTGCAGCAGCCATGGGGTTAAGAAATGTATCTTAATCTAGATGGTGGAAACAGGATTAAAACTCCCTGAATCACTGCACATCTGGCCTAAACATAGGCTGTGAGAAGAGAACACATTCAACAGTGAACATTTAAATACACCGTGGGGAATCTCAAAACTCTCTTTATTTCTTCTCTGATTTTTTTTTTNTCTAGATGGTGGAAACAGGATTAAAACTCCCTGAATCACTGCACATCTGGCCTAAACATAGGCTGTGAGAAGAGAACACATTCAACAGTGAACATTTAAATACACCGTGGGGAATCTCAAAACTCTCTTTATTTCTTCTCTGATTTTTTTTTTTTACATAGATTTTTTAAATACAGTTTATTATGGAATAGCTATCTCTATCTGACCATCAGTGCCCAAATGGCACCAAATTATTAATTTAAAACATTTTAAATTAAATTTACATATATGAATAAAGTAACATGTTAGTTGCCAAAATCAACTTTTAGTTAATTTTTTAAAAAGAGACATTTCTTTCCACCAGTTTAACAAATCTGTAACACTTAACATGTGATAAATTGTATGCATTGAGCAGAACCAAGCCTCATTGCAATAGCATGTGTAAAAATCTGCAAGTCCTAGAGGACAGTGCTTTGTAGCAATGGAGTGGGATCAGAAAAGAGTGGGGTTGTCACAGGCAGGGGCAAGGCAAGCTCTTTGTAAACATGTTTTGTGGGCTGGGAAGTGCTGGGTTCCACTACAAATGCCTGGAGCTGTGCCCCCGTCTATACACCACATTCGCCTCCAAGCATGAGTTAAGGTTTACAAAATGGGGACCAGAGGGTCACAAGGGGCTGTTCAGGGAACAAAATCCAACATATATTCAAAGGCACTTGGAAAACCATAATATGCAACTAAAATGTGAAATACTGTTGTAAGTATTAAGTTGGTCTCTTGCAATGTTATCAGTATTATTCTAGTGCTTTGTCCCTGGATATGATATGCAGACTGATTATCACAGATTTCTATGCACACACCAATCCTGGATATGATATATGTCCAAATGCAAACTTCTTGTGGGGTAGTTTTGCTTTTTTTTTTTAATGGTATTTTAAGGTTGTATTAAACCCATGTGTNGATTCATGTCGATGTATGGCAAACCCAATAGAGTATTGTAAAGTTAAATTTAAAAATAAATAAATAAATAAATTAAAAAAAAATAAATGGACAAAAAAAAAAAGAAAATAGCCCAAATTGAGGCAGTAAAAAGATATTCAAGACATATGTGTCACCACCCTTTCAGCTTTCAATTAACTGTGCACTTTCAGCATGAAAATGATTCCATTGGTGTGTTTATTCACTTAGTGATCTGGAAAATTTAAATAGCTTTGTGTAAAGCATAATTTATAAACAACAAAAAGATATTTGGTGATTGAACTTAAAGTTCTCTTTTGAAGGAGAAATATCATATGACATCTTTCATATGCAGAATTTTAAAAGAAATAAGACAAATGAAATTACTTACAAAAAAGAAAGAGACTCACAGACTTAGAGAACAAACTTACAGTTGCCAGGGTAAGGATGGAGGGAAAGGGTAGTTAGGGAGTTTGGGTGGACGTGTACACACCGCTATATTTAAAGTGGATAACCAATGCTCAATGTTATGTGGCAGCCTGACGGGGAGAGGAGTTTGGGGGAGAATGGATACATGTATATGCATGGATGAGTCTCTTCACTGTTCACCTGAAACTATCACAACATTGTTAATCGGCTATAGTCCAATATGAAATAAAAAGTTCAATATATATATATATATATATATATATATATATATGCATGTGTTCTTCCTTCTTTCCATCACTTGAAATTAGAGATTCTGTTTATAGCTGCTGAGGCCATGAGGCGGCATGAAGCAAGTCACTATGCACACAGCTGCATGCATGTTTACTTTGTCCATCCCGTGATGGTCAGGAAAGCCTGCTGTGCTGCTGTCCATGGACTGGCAAAGAGTTGGGGCTACAACTGAGTGACTGAACTGAACTGATATTCTGTTGCTGTAACTCCTGGGAAGCTTGCTGCATTTCTTAGTGGGGGACTTGCAAAATGAAAGGACTTCCGAAGTTCAAAACTGGCTTTGCCGCCATGACATGTCATCTTTCCTGAAAAATGAGAGCGTGAGTTGTTTTTCATTTCTCTGGAAGGCAACGTCACCTGTCGTAGAATGCTACAGTCCCAGCTTAGATTTTGATAAGTAATTTCCGTTTAGGTTTTCTTTTCCTAAGGAAAGGTCTAAATGGTTGAAAAGTTTTTCTTTTTTTTCTTTTTGTCAATGTACCTGGAGGAGTAAGGAAGAAAAAAAACACCTCAATTGTAAGAAACTAAAAAGAATATTTTTAGAAATGTATTTATATTGAATCATCAAATTTACAGGCAGAGTGAATGTTGGAATTCATCTACTTCTCTCATTTACACATAATGAAGCTGACACTCTCAACAATTCAGCATCAGATATCTATAATATTTAGTGATGAAAATCAAAGACCCATTTCTCCTAAATCCATTGATACTGTTCTTTATTTTAAAACCAAATAAGCTTCAAGAGACTCACATCCCAATTTCTTCTTATTTTCAAAACTAAAAATACTTTTTTGTCACCTATAAAATATGCTTGAACATTTTTATGTTTAATTGGGGTGAATTTTTAGTTTTGTTCTGATAAATATGCATTCAGTAATTACAGTCCATAGAAATAAGAGATAAGCATGCTTACCTTTTAATCTGTTATAAGCATGCTTCCAAGAGATAAGCATGCTTACCTTTTAATCTGTTATATATCAGAAACATGCTAAGAGATAAGCATGCTTACCTTTTAATCTGTTATATATCAGAAACATGCTAAAGTGTGTAGGACACAGAAGATACATGCTAAGTATAGGTTAACTATGAAAAAAGTGACAGTGTTAGTCCCTCAGTCATGGTAGTCTTTGCAACTCCATGGTCTGTCCATGAAATTTTCCAGGCAAGAATACTGGAGTGGGTTGCCATTCCCTTCTCCAGGGGATCTTTCTGACCCAGGGTCTCCTGCATTGCAGGCAGATTCTTTACCATCCGAGCTACCAGGGAAGCCCCCTATAAATATATTTAATAATCAAATATGTGCTATATTTTGAAGAAGCTTAACTAAAACATGAAACCCGACTTCTTTCAGGAACTTATACTTCATTAAGGAAGACAAACACTAAAACAATTAAGCGTAATACAAAGTCCAATAAAACTTATAAAACACACCATTTATTTGAAAGTTGCAAAAGCAGTAAATTGAAGATGCTGATTTTCAGAGTATCTATATGTAATCAGAATTATATTCTTATAAATAAACTATTAACAGTTCAAGTTCCATTTAATTGCAAAATATATTAAAAATTTTTTTCAATTAATGATATAAGTTATCTGAAGCTATGACCAATTATTGCTTTACAGTGTGAATTGTTTTTTGCTGTACAACAACGTGAATCAGCTGTAAGTATACATATGCATTAACATATATACACTACCAGGTGTAAAATAGCAGTGGGAAGCTGCTACAAAGTATAGGAAAATCAGTTCATTGCTCTGTGAAGATATAAATAGGTGGGATGTAGGGAGTGGGTGGGACAGAGGCTCAAATTTTAGTTGTTATATTTGTACTACAAAGCTTACAGCCAAATTAAAAGTTAATTTAAAGCAACATGTATAGGTCTTCATGGTGTGCTTTCTGTCATCTCATTCATTGCCATCCATTTGTAACTCGATCTTTGTTTTTCTCCTACTTTTAGTTTATTCCACCTTTTAAAATTCTATTTGTAAGCTGTCTCAGTTACTTTCTGGGATGATTATAATAGAGTTAAATAAATAAGTGAATAATCATACAACTTCAGGCAACAAGAGGGGATTAAAGATGAATAATCCCTGGGATAAGAGTACAAGCAAGGAGATTACATGCCAGCCCCATTTTTCCCCTGGCAGGAACAATTCACTTCTCTCTTTAGTCCTGAGAGTTCTTAGCTCTGCAACTAGGTATGTCACGATGAACTCTTGTGACATAATCATCCATAATTTTGTAACTCCAAAAGCCTCTGGTACATTCAAAAGCTAAATTCTATTGATAGTCAACACAGTTTGAATAGACTATGCAATTTTAATGCCTATGTTCAAATGATTTTAATATTATACTCAATTTTAGCTTTGGCAGATTGCTATTGGCTCATTGGTGTTGACAGGCAAACTTGTGGGTGCATATTATTAGCTTTTCATAAAATGACATTTCATCTGTAGGCAGAGTAACAAATTTTGAATTTTATGCATGAAAAGATTGATAGCTGGCACAATTATTAATTTCTGCAGGCTTCCTGTTGGTGGGTATATCATTTGGAAAAGACATTTGCATTTATGCTCTAATAAAAGAAGGCTCTCTGCTCTCCTTTAATTTTGTGTAGCATAATACTTTAAGCAACTCTAACTTAAGAGTCCTAATACTTAGGGATATGTTAGCAATTTTTATGAGCAGGCGCCTATAGCAAGGTAGAAAATGTTCGGGGTTTATCAAAACTTGGGTTTGAATTCCAGCTAAGTTTTAATAACAAATTACAAATTTTGATCCTGCAAAAGGTATGTAATAATTCTAAGCCTCAGCTCATGCTGTAAAACATAAGTCTATTTACCTTTCAGGGTTGGTTTAGAAGACCAAATGAAATAATAGGTTCAATATCCCTAGCATGGTTCCAATTCGGCAGATGTGAACACTTTCGAAAACCCTTTTTCTGGTCTTTTCATATATGCTTTAGTGGCTTAGTCATACTCGATGGCTTAGTTTAAACCAAATGGCGTGGAAATTTTTTTCTTCCCAAATTCCTAAAGCAGCTGTATTTTTTCTCAACTTTTTCTCACCACAACAATTTAGGTAAAATATTTTAGTCACAGAAATCCAGCAGAGAAAAAAAAAGATCTAAACCATTGTCCTAAACTGCAAGGCCTTTATGCTACAGATATTCTAAATTCAAAAGACTGCTTAAGTCTAGTGTTTGCTACTGCTTAAATATGTGAAAAAATCATAAATATCTTACACGTGGGAAATAAAATGACCTATTAAACAGGTGGGAATAACTACANACCATTGTCCTAAACTGCAAGGCCTTTATGCTACAGATATTCTAAATTCAAAAGACTGCTTAAGTCTAGTGTTTGCTACTGCTTAAATATGTGAAAAAATCATAAATATCTTACACGTGGGAAATAAAATGACCTATTAAACAGGTGGGAATAACTACATTATATTCTAACTCTGTATCATAAGAAGACAATATAGATGGTCTTAAAAGTTAGATATAAAGAATAAAAGATTAAAAAGAAAATTCTTTAAAAATTCTTCAGATCTGAACATTCAAAATAAAGCTCACTATGAAAGATTTTGCAATAACATTATTTTTAAAACATGTTGAGGAAGTGTCAGATGGTGAAACTGTGAAAGGATCATTTAAATGCATTGATAGGGTACAAAATACACCTTAGTTTTTATTTATTTTTTATTTTATTTTTATTATAAATTTATTTATTTTAATTGGAGGCTAATTACTTTACAATGTTGTATTAGTTTTGCGAACTTCTGTTGATCTATGGCAACACCTTAGTTTTTTTTAAAGTTATTGGATTCTGATTTTACCTTAGAAACTGTTAACTCTAAATTCTGTCTCTTATACACATCTCCCCTACCCTACCCCTCCCCCAGTCCTCTCCCAACTGGTAACCACTGGTTTGCTCTCTGTATCTGTGA
>SJYV01055323.1:0-115205 GCA_006410875.1 Neotragus pygmaeus | reverse complement strand
TACAGTCCATAGAGTTGCAAAGACTCAGACAACACTGAAGCAACTTAACATATCACATTCAAATGTGAAGAGACATTGTTATTAAAAGTCCATATTATTTAGCCCCAGATTTGTACATGACTTCAAGTGAAAACATGTTAAACTATTTTATGAGCATGTCTTAGTGACAGCTGTCACTGAAAGGATGAGGAAAGAGGAAACAGTGGGAAGGAGATGATCAAGGACTTTCATACTTTCAACAACGGTTTCCATCTGCTTTCAGAACAGTATTTCTCACAGAGAATGTAGAGACTAGAAAATAGCTGGCAAAGTATTCCTCTGAGACCAGGCTGACCCCCTGATGTTGAATTCCCCAGCTTCCAGCACTGCAAGAGATATTTTTGTGTTGCTTATAAGCTCCCTGTAGGCTACGCTGAATATGCCGAGTTGTGTCCTACTCTTTGAGACCCCATGGACTGTAGCCCAGCAGGCTCCTCTGACCATGGGGTTTTCCAGGCAAGAATAGTGGAGGGGGTTGCCATGCCCTCCTCCAGGGGATCTTCCCTAGCTAGGGATCAAACTTGTGTCTCCTTCATCTCCAGCGTTGGCCCATTCTGATTCAGCTTTTACCAAACTAAAGAACACACTCTGGTATGAGGAGAGGTTAAAGGGGTTGATATGGCTTAGGACATATTTAGTTTGAGTGGCTTAAGGCATTGTAACCTGGAGGAGGGCATGGCCGCCCACTCCAGTATTCATGTCTGGAGAATCCCATGTACAGAGGAGCCTGGCGGGCTATAGTCCACTGGGTCACAAAAAGGACACGACTGAAGTGACTTAACATGCACTCATGCAAGGCATTGTAATTGCTGATATATGGTTCCTGATATATGGGTTAGGGTTAGGTTTAGGGTTGGGTTAGGGTTAGGGTTGGGTTAGGGTTAGGGTTAGGAGAAAAAAGAAATTAAAAGATGATACTAAGATATAGGAGTAGGGAGAAATACCTGTTTTAAAATCTTAGCTCCACTGTTTACCAACTATTTGACTTGGGACACAGCAATTTCTAAATTTTAGTTTCCTAATTTGTTAAAAATAAATTGAGGACTTCCCTGGCAGTCCAGCGGTTAAGACTCCACACTTCCAATGCAGAAGGTGCAGTTCAATCCCTGGTTGAAGAACTAAGATCCCACATGACTCATGAACAAAAACACTGAAATATAAATCAGAAGCAATATTGTAACAAATTCAATAAAGACTTTACAAAAATGGCTTACATTAAAAAATTCTTAAAAAATAAATGGAAGTGATGATACCAAACTAAGTTGTGAATAATAAAGTATTATATGTGAAATTGGCTAGTGTGGCATGTTTTGGGGTTTTCATTTCACCCTTTTCTGATTTTCTTTTCATCTCATACCTCCCCTTCCTTCTACCACACATAACAGTGTAAATATCATGAGGAGTTAAGGCAGAAAGACCTTGTTTTGAATTCTGATTCTATCATCTTTGATAAGTGACTTTGAAGATATTACTTAATTTCCATGAAATTTAATTTTATAATCATTTATAAAATGGGCATTTAATTCATCATTTAGGTAACATGCTAGGAATCTAGAAGCTGTTAGTAGTGTCAGTTTGCATTATTTTTTCTTTTTCTTTTACATTATTTTTCCTTTGTATTATTATTATTCAGTTTACAGTATTATTTCTTTCTATGTTGTTTCCTTATTTCTTTTTAATTTCCTTAAGAAAATGTAGAATATATACACCTTAGAAATACACATAAGATCTTGATTTTGGTATTCTTGTATTCTATGCTTTTACATGGATGTTCTTATTATTGGTCACAGCAAAACTTAAGTGATATCTAAATGCAGTTTTTTATTAATAAATGAAGGAAAAATAAAATGCTATGTATGACTTACTAGGCTGATATATTCTCATTTCTTGAAATTAAAAGAAAAAGACCTTCAAAAAGATTAAAATGTTGATGAGAGGCTCAGAGGCTCATAATCTAAGGACTTTTGATTTCCTAATAGATCCTTGGGAAATAGATGGGGAAACAGTGGAAACAGTGTCAGACTTTATTTTGGGGGGCTCCAAAATCACTNAAAAAGACCTTCAAAAAGATTAAAATGTTGATGAGAGGCTCAGAGGCTCATAATCTAAGGACTTTTGATTTCCTAATAGATCCTTGGGAAATAGATGGGGAAACAGTGGAAACAGTGTCAGACTTTATTTTGGGGGGCTCCAAAATCACTGCAGACAGTGATTGAAGCCATGAAATTAGAAGTTGCTCACTCCTTGGAAGAAAAGTTATGACCAACCTAGATAGCATATTCAAACACAGAGACATTACTTTGTCAACAAAGGTCCATCTAGTCAAGGCTATGGTTTTTCCAGTGGTCATGTATGGATGTGAGAGTTAGACTGTGAAGAAAGCTGAGTGCCAAAAAATTGGTGCTTTTGAACTATGATGTTGGAGAAAACTCTTGAGAATCCCTTGGACTGCAAGGAGATCCAACCAGTCCATCCTAAAGGAGATCAGTCCTGGGTGTTATCTGGAAGGAATGATGCTGAAGCTGGAACTCCAATACTTTGGCCACCTCATGCAAAGAGTTGACTCATTGGAAAAGACTCTGATGCTGGGAGGGATTGGGGTCAGGAGGAGAAGGGGACGACAGAGGATGAGATGGCTGGAGAGCATCACCAACTTGATGGACGTGAGTTTGACTGAACTCTGGGAGTTGGTGGTGGACAGGGAGGCCTGGCGTGCTGCAATTCATGGGGTCGAAAAGAGTCGGACATGACTGAGCGACTGAACTGAACTGAACTGAATAGATCCTTTCTTCAAATCCTTTTTTTAAGTACTTCCCAGCTTTAACACTACAAAGTGTCTTAGAAAGAAATCATACAGAATGGTCACTTTAATAATGATGAATTAAGATCTAAGAAATTGAAAGAATTAATTTTTCTTTTCATTCAACAACTTGCCTGTTTTATTGTTAGCCATTTTTCTTCCTTAATAAAGGTTAAATAATATCTATCTTTGGTTACCTTTTTGCATACTAAATGATTAATAATCTATATGTATTTTTAAAAATTCATAAATTAGTAAAGTATTGATAATAATACCTTAACAAATATTGATAAACAGCACATTCAAAGATAACAAATTATAATGTTGTATAACTGGTAACAACTTGTTCCTGATGAATGTGTACAACCCAGCAGAGATTTCTATACTATTTTTTAACTCCAAAAGCAAAATTTCACGAAAGATACAATTGGGATGAGTTTTAGAATATTAAACATATTGTTTGCAGAAGAAATGTGAATTCTGTTGAAAAATAAGGTTTTAGTCAATTCATTTTCAAAGCAAACACATAAAACTAAACTGTCTACCAGTTGTATAGTACTAAAATAAACCTATCCTAATTTTTCAAAATTTTATCAATAATCTTGCAGCTGTGAACTGCACATGCTAAATTAAATCAACATGTTGGAAGAAAAGGAGTTGATGACAGCACTAATCACTGAGTATTTAAATGATGTAAGAGCTGAGAAGGAAAAAAGAGAAGAGTGGAAAAAATAAATCATAGAAGGCAGACAATTAGTAACTAGGGCAAGTCAGTGGCTTTAATGAACATATTCTGTAAAGTAGCATGAGAAGTGAGAATTAAAATTTTGTGTGGACAATTAATTGTTACCACTCATCTTCTTACTTGGAAGATAATATCCTGAATTCATAATTTTATTGTTTGAAAAGAATCAGTTTTTTACATAATTCTGACAAATTCCTTTAATGTCTTCATGAGAGTTCGTGCTAGATATAATCAAGTCCTATAATGTGACTGGGTGTATTGCAGAATGGTTCCAAGTGCCATTACTAAAATAGCAAGTGTTTTCAAGAGTACTGTTATTTAAATCCTAAGTTAAATATCTGTCAAGAATAGCTTAACATGAAAACAAATTATCTACAGTATTCAATGCAGGAACCTAAAGAAGGGATTTAAAAGGAACTGAGGAATTTGGCAAGAAAAAATGATACACTATATAAACTAAATGATAAACTATAAGTAGTTGAAGTAAATACTTGAAATTAAAAAATCAAAGGAAACCAAAAATTAAACAGAAGAATAGCATCTGACTTTATTGATAATCACATAACATTTAATTTAGTCCATTTTACAATCATAGTTGGGATTCCCTGGTGACTCAGATGGTAAAGAATCTGCCTGCAATGTAGGAAACAGGATATGCAGGTTTGATCCCTGGGTCAGGAAGATCCCCTGGAGAAAGGAGTGGCGCAGAGGAGCTTGGTGGACTACAGTCTATGAAAGAGTTGGACATAACTGAGCGACGAACACACACACACACAACCACAATCATGGTTGGAGATTTTAGCACTCTATTCTCAACCATAGAAAGAAAAATAGCAAAATAATCGTTAAGACAGAAATGATCTAGACANTACTTGGAAGATAATATCCTGAATTCATAATTTTATTGTTTGAAAAGAATCAGTTTTTTACATAATTCTGACAAATTCCTTTAATGTCTTCATGAGAGTTCGTGCTAGATATAATCAAGTCCTATAATGTGACTGGGTGTATTGCAGAATGGTTCCAAGTGCCATTACTAAAATAGCAAGTGTTTTCAAGAGTACTGTTATTTAAATCCTAAGTTAAATATCTGTCAAGAATAGCTTAACATGAAAACAAATTATCTACAGTATTCAATGCAGGAACCTAAAGAAGGGATTTAAAAGGAACTGAGGAATTTGGCAAGAAAAAATGATACACTATATAAACTAAATGATAAACTATAAGTAGTTGAAGTAAATACTTGAAATTAAAAAATCAAAGGAAACCAAAAAGTAAACAGAAGAATAGCATCTGACTTTATTGATAATCACATAACATTTAATTTAGTCCATTTTACAATCATAGTTGGGTTTCCCTGGTGACTCAGATGGTAAAGAATCTGCCTGCAATGTAGGAAACAGGATATGCAGGTTTGATCCCTGGGTCAGGAAGATCCCCTGGAGAAAGGAGTGGCAACCCACTCAGGTATTCTTGCCGGGAGAATTCTATGGACAGAGGAGCTTGGTGGACTACAGTCTATGAAAGAGTTGGACATAACTGAGCGACGAACACACACACACACAACCACAATCATGGTTGGAGATTTTAGCACTCTATTCTCAACCATAGAAAGAAAAATAGCAAAATAATCGTTAAGACAGAAATGACCTAGACAAGAGTGAAAAAGTTGGCTTAAAACTCAACATTCAAAACACTAAGATCATGGCATCCGGTCCCATCACTTCATGGCAAATAGATGCGAAAACAATGAAAACAGGGACAGGTTTTGTTTTTGTGGGCTCCAAAATCACTGCAGATGGTTTGCAGCCATGAAACTGAAGGATGCATGCTCCTTGGAAGAAAAGTTATGATCAACATAGACAGCATATAAAAAAGCAGAGAAATTACTTTGCCAAAAAAGGTCTGTCTAATCAAAGCTATGGTTTTTCCAGTAGTCATGTATGGATGTGAGAGTTGGACTATAAAGAAAGCTGAACGCCAAAGAATTGATGCTTTTGAATTGTGTTGGAGAAGACTCTTGAGAGTCCCTTGGACTGCAAGGAGATCAAACGAGTCAGTCCTAAAGGAAATCAGTCCTGAATATTCATTGGAAGAACTGATGCTGAAGCTGAAACTCCAAAACTTTGGCCACCTGATGTGAAGAACTGACTCACTGGAAAAGACCCTGAGGCTGGGAAAGATTGAAGGTGGGAGGAGAAGGGGATGACGGAGGATGAGATGGTTGGATGGCGTCACAGACTCGATGAACATGAGTTTGAGCAAGCTCTGGGAGTTGTTGATGAGCAGGGAAGCCTGGCGTGCTGCAGTCCATGGGGTTGCAAAAAGTCGGACACGGCAGAGCAACTGATCTGAAGTGAACTAACCACATTGCATTCTAAAACTTTAGACTTTTTTTTTTAAGAACATGTAGTGTAGTCATCAAGAAACCCCACAATCCTAGCCATAAAACCCATATCCTTAAAAGATTAGGATCATACAGACATTCTCTGATCACTATGAGATAAAATTAGAAATCAGTAACTTTACAATACTTTTAGTTTTAGCATCAAATCAGTACTGTAGTGACATTCTTGCAAATGCCTCCTGCTGCCTACTTAAAATTTCCCTTGACCCTTCCCTGAGACTGAAAAATGCTCGGTCAGAAGTATGTATAACTTTTAAATTACCCAGATAGTATCTTATTGTCCTCTAAAGTGTTTAGATCAATATACTTCCACAAATACTATATGTAGAATTCCCACTGCTGCATATCCTCACCAATACATGGTACTTTCCAAGAACTCTACCTTTTGTTGAGTATAAAATTATATTTCAGTTGATTAAAAATTCCCAGATTACTAACAAAGATGGGCATTTTTCTTGTATTTCTGATCATCTATATTTCTTCTTCTATGAAATGATTGTTCATATCTTTCTGCACATTGCATCCATGTTTTAAATTTGTCTTGATTTTTCTATGTCTTTTTTCCTTCTTCTATTTTCTATTTTTTATTCCTATTCTTACTCTAATGTCATTTGTTTCATCGAGGTTTATTTTTCTCATTTATTATTGAAAGACAGCTGAGGATGAATTTGTACTTGATAGTTCTGTTACCTAACATTTTGAGCGCATTATTCCAATATATGTTAGCTTTCTTTGTTATTCTTTTGTATGCGATGTTTTTTTTTTCCTTTCTTGCTGAATTTAATATTTTCTCTGAGCATCCTGCATCCTCACTGCAATAGCACTAGATGTGGTTTTATTTTTTATTATTATGAAAACTCACTGAATTATTTAAACTCAAGCTTTTAAGTCTTTCTTTTTTTTTTCTGGAATACTCTCAGATGTTATATCCTCGGATTATCCCTCACTTTCCTTTTTGGAACTCTGTTTAGAAGAATATTGAATTTTCTCATTTTATTCTACTTGTGTCTTTAACTCTATTTCCCATCTCTACTTGTATCTTCATGATGTGTAAATTTTATAGACATGTATTTTGTGGTTAGTTTTAATGTATCACAAGATCTGCTGTATTATTTATTGATTGCTTTTTACTTCAATTATTCTTTTTAAATTTTTAAAAGTTCTTTGATCCACTTAAAAATCTTTCTGGCTATTTTTGATAATCCATGATTCTTGTATTTCAAGTTCATCTTCTTTTTAATAATTGTGTACATGATGAATCATTTTATATGTTATCTCTAATCATTTCTTCTGAAATTCTTGAGTTTTCCCTTATAGCCACTTATTTTGATTTCTTTTTTTTTTCATACTGTACTTTGAATTAATTTTGCCTGGACATTAGCTTGAGTATCTATATGAAGAGGTTTTCATTCAAAAAATTTGAACTTAACTCTGACAGTTCCAAAGAATGCTTTAATTCTTCTCTAGAGGTCTCAGGATTTCCATAGAAAATGGTATAGTCTTTTCTTATAGATTTTTTTTTATGTGGACCATCTTTAAAGTCTATATTGAATTTGTTACAATACTGCTTCTGTTTTATACTTTGGTTTTTTGGCCATGAGATCTCAGCTTCTTGACCAGGGATAGAACCATCACCCTCTGTAATTGGAAGGCAAAATCTTAACCACTGGACTGCCAAGGAAGTCCTAAAAATAGTAGGGTATTAAAATGAGCTTATTTGTGAAAATGTCGTTACTCATCTCTTTTAGCTTTCAACATTCAAGATAAGACTATCTATTCTGATACCATTCAAAAGTAAATCAGTAACAGTAGAAAACATTTAGTCATCTGTTTTACAGAGCAATGTTTGGTTTTTCCATGAAATTGAAATGAATGGGAAAAGCAAGGCAAAAATATGCTTCAGGTAAGAAAGACTGAGAAAGAAATTATTTTATTTCAAACACTCCCGCTAATTGGGGCTCAACGGAGCCTCTGTGGAAGATGAACACTTGCCGGAGTAGAGTAAGCAGAGAGAAAAATGGGAATTTTCGTTTTATGTATAAGTGAATGAAAATTAGCTTAAAGATGGAGGTTAGAAACTACAGCTGGGAAAAAACAAAAAGGACCAAGTTTTAGACATGCTCTAAAATTATTCCAATTTCAATCAATTTCAGTAGAAAAATATTCAAATGAAAGGGAAAAAATCAGCTACTATTTTTAAGCTTCTTCATTTT
Source organism: Neotragus pygmaeus (assembly GCA_006410875.1). NCBI lineage: Eukaryota > Metazoa > Chordata > Mammalia > Artiodactyla > Bovidae > Neotragus > Neotragus pygmaeus. The sequence continues at coordinate 107,001 of SJYV01055323.1, read as the reverse complement.
TATGTTGTTCTGCTGACTTAAAATGAAGAACTAGCTGATCAGATTGAAACATATGTGATGTCATTTAAAAACAGATACAGCATGCATGAGTGTGCATAAACACTTTTAAAATTTAAAATACTATTTGTCCAATTGTCTTGTCAACATTTGCTGAGGAAAAAAGACATGCCTTATACTACATACACTTGCTAGGTGATTTTTATCTTGCTATAGAGATAAATCTGGAAGAAATTTTCATTGATATTAACATTCCCATTGTCTCCTCAAAACTGAATTTGATAGAGGTTAACATGTACTGCAGTGTTGCACTGATCACTGAGAAAAGTTGATCACAATTCTCTTCAAATAACTGAAGTGACCAGTATATTAAAAATTGTTACTAAAGATAAATTGATCCCACCATATATGATATCAAGAAAGATGAATTTGTACTGTGTTTATACTCAATTGGCTACTGAATCAGCATGTGAAAAAAGTATATGTTATCAGACCACTGATAATATATTTTATGAATGTTGGTAGCATTTATGAGTTTAGTTTTTTTTAGCAGTTAATAAACAAAATCTTTCTAGAAAAGACTAGGAGGTTTCTGTGTCTTCTTAAAATAAAACTGCAAAACAATTTCCTCTTTCTGCATTTATGAAATACAGAAGTATGTGGTCTGTTGTTTTTGTTTTTTTGAGACTGGTTAATCGTCCACTTGTGGACCTAGCTAGCTAGCTCTGTATTTTAGCTATGGGATAAGGTTACCAAAAATTTTACTTTAAGCTTTGCCTTTCAGCTTAAAAAAGCTGCCTTAAACCCTTAAATGACAAATTAAGGGCAATTACATGTTATGTGTTTGATTAGAACATATATTAGCTTGAAATACAATTGAGTTACCACAGATGGTTAAAAAAGAAAGTAAAAGAAATTACAAATTATCCCATTTGGCTGAAAGAATAATATGTTTCGCATATATATAAGACAAAAGCAAAAGTAAATATTTACTTTTATGCAGTACACAATCATGTGATGAATAAAAGCATTTTAACTCTATACACGTTTTATCCAAAGCATTGGTTAATTAAAATAATTGAAAGTCAATAATTAAAGTGATATCTTTTTGAGAAGTAATAAAAGAAAAGTAGAAGTTAAAATTCTCAGGTAATTATTTTCAAAATTGTAAGAGAAATATCGCAATAGAATGACACAATGTAAGTAAGGGACCTCTGTTTTTGAATGCAGTGGAGTATCTTGTACAAAACAAATATCTTGCCAAAAGATAGAAGGGAGAAAAAGTCTAAAACTGTAAACTGTAATAGCATATAGGAGTATATATGTACTATTAATAGAAGGATAGATGATAGAATGCTTATCTGAAGGCATTTGAGAATTATTGGGACAAGCTAGCTTTATGCATCAATGTTTCAAACAAGGAAGAAAAGCGAGCCATCATTTTGCAGTCTCTGGTAACCTCAGGACATTTGCACATTCTGCATAGGAGGTAAGATGCTAGACATCCAGGCAAAGGCCCTGGTCAGAAAGATAGCATTGAAAGACAAAGATACTGACTATGCTTTTGGTAGTTTGTCAGTGACAAAAATGCAAAAATCAGAAAAATCTGAAACCAGAATCTTGGTGATAAAGGGGAAAGAGCATCCAAGATGTGAGCCCCACAATCTGTTGTTTTTTCTTTGAAGTTTTTTTTTTTTACTTTTTGCAACTGTATATAGCAAAAGGCTAAAAATGCAGATTACGTTTTCCAGGAGCTGCATCTTGAGGAGTGCATTTTATTTTGTAACTAGCAACATGTTAAGTAGTATTTGAAGGTTTTTAAGCATGGGTAGATGCTGTGATGAGAGCTGGAGAAAACTAACTTGGCAGCAGATTGTAGGATGGATTAGAGAAATCACTGCCTGCAGGAGAGAAGGCCAGACAAGATATATTAATAAAACTTAAGCAGGAAGTAAACATAACTTCAACTAGGCTGCTATAAGTAAAAATAGAAAGTAGAAAGTAAAAATGAAAAATAATGATTTAAATATAATTAACAAGTATGAAAGCAATTTGATATTGGGAACTGGACAGAAGGGTCTATCTGAGATTTCATACTGAGCTAAGCAGGTCAATGAGTGTCATATGCCTTCTATGGATTTGGAGTCAACCTGAAGTTTTCCATTCATCTCATAAGGGGCTTCCCAAGTGATGCTAGTGGTAAAGAATCTGCCTGCTTATGCAGGAGACATAAGAGTCAAGGGTTTAATCTCTGGGTTGAAAAGATCCCCAGGAGAAGGAAATGGCAGCCACTTTAGTATTCTTGCCAGGGAAATCTCGTGGAAAGAGGAGACTGGTGGGCTACAATCCATGAGGTTGCAGAGTCTGACATGACTGAGCAACTGAGCACCATCATCTTATACATGAAACCTATTTTAGCACTGCTAACCTTTTAATATTCAAGCATTTGTCCCGAGATCCCTGAGGCATGTTTCGGGAACTAACTTAGGATGTAGCAAAGGACAGGAGGCAGGGTTTTTCGTGAATGGAACATCTAAGATTCCAGATGGGGAGAGAAAGGGGAAGAAAAGTTGAAGCTGGAAAAATTACTTCTCCTGCAGTCTCCATACCCTCTGTCTCCACTTGTCACCCCCAGTGACCACAGGCAGGAAGTGCCACTCCTGTTGCATGGTAACAGGGAGGAAGTGGTAGGTGGAGCAGGTGTCACTGTGCATGCAGGTCCTTGTTATTAAATAGACAACACTGATTGTGTTGATCTGTGTCCTTCTCCTTGCCCTCCAGAAGCCACTAGTGATTTACAGAGTATGGAAGGAAAGCTCCATGGAGGGCTGGGTTCAGAGAACAGGGACATTACACCTCTTCCCCTAATCCTTCCTTCCTCTTCTGTTGACAAACCAGAATAACTGTAATAACGCAATATAAATTCTTTTATGTTGAATCTGACATTTGATGTTGAAAGGTTTAAGACCATATGATTCAGTGAGATTCCAAATCTCAACGTGTGCCCGTGATAAACACAATGTTATCCCAGGCACCAGGCCAAATTATACTGTTAACCGAGCATTTGAATGGAAGAATATTTTCATGGATCAAATCAAAACCCATTCCTGTAAAAATGTAATTTCGGTAAAATTGTGATGCTGGGGAGGGAGAAGGGACAGCCTGAGGAATTTGAGCAAATTATACCCACTCTGCACCAAACAGTATTATTAAGAACACAGTGAAATTCACAGCGGTGATTTCATCAATAAGTGTGGTTTTTACACTAAGATGAGGACAAAGGCCAAGCTCCCAACAGTCTGCAGAGACGTGGCTTGTTTCATAGTGAGAGTAGAGTACTTTGTTCAGTGACTGTACCAGCTGGAGAACATAGATCAATCTCCTAGACAATTGTTATTGCGCAAGTAGTTCTGAGTTGGCCTGCAGCCATTCATTGCAAAGCAAATACTGCTTGTTTGCGGGATGGCTTCCTCATTTCTTTGTGTCAAGTTTATGACAGGAAGATTTATAAGTCTGCACTGTTTGGCTTGTACATGCACACGTACAAATTTCCTTATTTGCCTTGGTTTGGAATCCTAATTACCCTGATGCAAGAAAAAAAAATGTACAGCTAAGTTGACTGCATTATTTAGACCATCTAAATAATGATACAAATTTACCCAAATAAAAATTTACCAATCCTGTTCATTGAAAGACATCATAAACTGGGAGCATATGCAAGTGGTGTGTATGTATGTATATGCTAAGATACTCAGTTTCTTAGTTGTGTCCAACTCTTTACAACCTCAGAGACTGTAGCCCACCAGGACCCCTGTCCGTGGGATTATTCTGGCAAGAATACTGGAGTGGGTTGCCATTTCCTCCTCCAGGAGATCGTTTCTACTCAGGGATCAAACCCATGATACCTGTGTTGGCAGGTGGATTCTTTACCACTGAGCCTTCAGGAAAACCTTATCAGTATTATTTATGTCTATTTGTATTTATTCAATATATTGAATTTGATAAAGAAAAATAGAGAAAAAATCGAAGAGCTATATGTAATTATTATTTTCTAAATTCTGGCACACTGTCAGCTTGCTTAACCAAATTGTTTATTTACTCCTTGGAAGAAAAGTTATGACCAACCTGGATAGCATATTCAAAAGCAGAGACATTACTTTGCCAACAAAGGTCTGTCTAGTCAAAGCTATGGTTTTTCTAGTGGTCATGTATGGATGTGAGAGTTGGACTATTAAAGAAAGCTGAGCGCTGAAGAATTGAAGCTTTTGAACTGTGGTGTTGGAGAAGACTCTTGAAAGTCCCTTGGACTGCAAGGAGATGCAACCAGTCCATTCTGAAGGAGATCAGCCCTGGGATTTCTTTGGAGGGAATGATGCTNCGCTGAAGAATTGAAGCTTTTGAACTGTGGTGTTGGAGAAGACTCTTGAAAGTCCCTTGGACTGCAAGGAGATGCAACCAGTCCATTCTGAAGGAGATCAGCCCTGGGATTTCTTTGGAGGGAATGATGCTGAAGCTGAAACTCTAGTACTCTGGCCACCTCATGCGAAGAGTTGACTCATTGGAAGACTCTGATGCTGGGAGGGATTGGGGGCAGGAGGAGAAGGGAATGACAGAGGATGAGATGGCTGGATGGCATCAATGACTTGATGGAGGCGAGTCTGACTGAGTTCTGGGAGTTGATGATGGACAGGGAGGCCTGGTGTGCTGCAATTTATGAGGTCGCAAAGAGTCGGACATGACTGAGCGACTTAACTGAACTGAATGAGAGAGGAAACCCCATATTATTTTTCACAGATATTTTTGCCTTTTCTTGTGATTTTTTTATTAAGCAAATCAAATTAGAAAACTTTTGATTATGCACTACTATGTATAAAACAGATAGCTAATAAGAACCTATTGTATGGCACAGGGAACTCCACTCAATACTCTGTAATGACTCACATGGGAAAAGAATCTTAAAAAGATGTGATACATGTATGTGTATAGCATACTCACTTTGCTGTAAGACACAAAGTAACACAACATTGTAAACCAAATATACTCTGATAAAATTTCATTTAAAAAAGAAAGAAAAATTTCATTGTAGGATTAGAGTTCATACCATGTGGTTTAATGTATTGAAAAATAAACACTTCTATGTTAGGAAAAGTAAAAGAGAATTCCCTTTCTTTCACAGATAGTCATGCAGCACATGGAAGGTATATCTGAATTCATATAGTATCTCAGAGAAGAAAAAGGCATGAAGATGAAGTCTATATGTACAAGGAACTTTTTATAAATCTAGCAGATACATTTCTAAAGGTCAAAATTAAAAATTTCTCATAGTTATTCAGATTTTCAGACTGCCTTTTATAGTCTCATAAAAGATTAATGAAAGATCTGTTTTACGCATTTCAATAAACCTTCAAGTTGAAAATGGTTTTTGTGATATTGTTGGTTTCTTCAATCATGTATTCATACTATTTATAAATGGATTCATTTTTCTTGTGAGATTTTAAGTTGCCACTTTCATGTAAGAAATTTTACCATTTCCAAAATAGATATGTCTTAATTACACCATAGCTTTAACAAATTAAAGAATATTATTCTTCCAGATTTAGGTAGAGATTAACCATTCAGATGAAAGGAAGTTTAAAGGTCCTATCTCTGGCTAATTAAGTTGACATGATTTAAAAAGGACAAAGTTCGCTTCCCTGGTGGGACAGAGGGTAAAGATCTGCCTGCCAATGCAGGAAACATGGATTCAATCCCTGATCAGACGAGATCCCACATGTCTCGGAGCAACTAAGCCCAGGCACCACAACTACGGAGCCTATGCTCTGACGTAGTATAATCGCTAAGCCGCGTCCGACTCTTGCCACCCCACAGGCTATAGCCTGCTAGGATCCTCTGTCCATGAATTCTCCAGGAGAGAATACTGGAGTGGTTGCCATTTCTATGCTCTAGAGCATATTTTAAAAAGCAGAGACATCACTATGCCAACAAAGGACCGTGCAGTCAAAACAATGGTCTTTCCAGTAGTCATGTACGGATGTGAGAGTTGGACCATAAAGAAGGCTGAACACCGAAGAATTGATGCTTTCAATCTGTGGTGTTGGAGAAGACTCTTGAGTGTCCCTTGGACTGCAAGGAGATCACACCAGTCAATGCTAAAGGAAATCAGTCCTGAATATTCATTGGAAGGACTGCTGCTGAAGCTGAAGCTCCAATACTTTGGCCACCTGATGCAAAGAACCAACTCATTGGAAAAGACCCTGATGCTGGGAAAGATTGAGGGCAAAAGGAGAAGGGGCAAAAACAACAATGCTCTAGAGCCCGGGAGCCACATGCACCCTAGAGTCTCTACTCTGCAACAACAGAAGGCACTGCAATGAGAAGTCTGTGCACTGCAATTAGGGGATAGCCCCCATTCATGGCGACTAGAGAAAAGCCCTGTGCAGCAACAAAGACCGAGCAAGCCAAAAATAAATAAATAGAAAGAACAAAGTTCAGCACTATACAAAGACACCAATGTTGACCCATGGTATAATACTGCAGCATGAGAACTGAGCATCTTAGAAGCCGAAAGGGTTTACAGGCAATATACAAGTAATCCATCTAAGCAAGAGATTTTTTCTTTTTGCAATGTCCCACAGATGATAATTTGTTTATCAAACTAAATTAATATCTTTTGTTCAGTTCAAATTTCTTTTTCTTAAAAATAGTATAGTAATTATAAACCAAATAAAAGAACTAAAATTATATCTGTATTAAACTAAATGCGCCTATCAAATATGGCTTTGATTTTCATGTTATTTACTACAAGATAAAATTCAACTACGGCAGACACATACAAAAACTGCCTTGATGTACTTACTTTGTAATCACTATGCTGCATGGCAACTAGTTATTAGTTATAAATAATGAACAGCTTTGTAACTCTTCAGAATAAGCATTGCTTCTATGCAACCAAACCAGATGTTAGTAATTTTCCCTCTTTTTTAGTTTCATATGATTTTATTTATGTTCATGGTGAACTATCAGGGGTAATGGAAATCTCTCCCTGATGGGGAAAAAAAAATCATATATTAGAAACAGCCAGAAGATGGGCTTTAAACTGTACTTGGACACGAAAATCGGAAGCAGAACTGCCTGATAAAAGACAATGTTGAAAAAAGAGACGGCAAGTGTCACAAGATAATCAAGTAACAGATGTTAATAACTGGTATTTAATGCTGTAATGCAAGTAAAGCACTTCATGCCTAGTACATACTAAATCTAAAACTAACTAGATGATTAGATAATGAAATAAATGTCTATTCTTACTGTTACATTTTTGCTTTTGCAAACAGAAAAGGAAATTTGGATTTAGAACTCTGAGGAAGGAAAGAAGATGTACTTGAATAAGAACAAGATTTAAAACAGGATGGCTGAACACTAACTTAGCAAATCTGCACCATGAGACAGGTAAATCTGCAGATGGAGTATCTAGGCATACCCTATAGTGCACTAAACTAGCAGTTCCAAATATAAGAAGTCTGTGCTGTTATTGTCATAAATTATTTACAATCCACAGTTGCAATCTCAAAATCACTTTCCAAGATTGATTCTCAAACTCTGCAACCCTCACTGCTTGGAATCACACAAACAGAAAATGAAAAACCTAAGTGTGTTTGTATGTGTGTGTGTTGTGTATGCAACTGAAGCAAACTAAGTTAAGTATCAATCAGAGGAAAAATTTTTAAGTAACTCACTCCAAATTTATACCCTGAAGTAAAACATATTTATTAAAAATGTCTACATTGTATCGTAAATGTTAACCTGATAAAAGGTTTATGATGCATTTAAAGTTAAGTGAAAGTTAAGACACTCAGTCTATGTCCAACTCTTTGCGATCTCATAGACTGTAGCCTACCAGGCTCCTCCATCTGTCCATGGGGTTTTCCAGGCAAAAGTACTGGAGTGGGTTGCCAAGGAAAGCATAATATTCAATTAATCCAATGAAAGTGACTGGATAAAAAGCAGTGTATGTGTGTGTGACAGACAGAAATTAAACGTAATTATACTTGGAAAAGCAATATAAAAATTTTTTCCAAAATTTTTATGTAAAAATTTGTCCTACTTTTTGGTTCAAAAATAAATATTTCTAGAATATCTCACAATGTATGTTGCAATAAGTGTATTAGAATGGGTGTATTGTGATATTCTTCCCTTTAGGTTCTAGTTGTAAAAATGTTCGACTAAGTATTCAGTAAAATAGTCTTAAACAATGTAATCTGTACTCCTGAAGTTACTTATAGTTTAAAATTCACAATGCTCCAGAGCTGATTAATTACATATAAATTATGTTTTCTTTGTGTGCAACTCAAAAGATAATTATGGTTAATTGCATTGTGAGCGAATAGAAGTTGTGAGTCAGAGAATAGGAACTCCTATTATATGAAATTAAGAATTTTAAAAGTTTTCAAAAATTATTTTAAAACCAATATTTGACTTGGAAAGACTCCTAATTAGCCAGCAAATTTCACATTGACTCTGTCCACATTTAATAACATATATCTGCTCTTTAATTTGATTTCTTCNAGAATTTTAAAAGTTTTCAAAAATTATTTTAAAACCAATATTTGACTTGGAAAGACTTCTTATTAGCCAGCAAATTTCACATTGACTCTGTCCACATTTAATAACATATATCTGCTCTTTAATTTGATTTCTTCTGAATGTTTTTCTGTGTTAGAAAAACAGAATAATCTGCATGATGTAAGTGAATTCACATATCTTTTCCTACCCATCCCCAAAATTAACCCCATGCATAGATTATATGTAATTTTTTCTCAATAATTTCTTTTAAGTTTTTCATTTTACCATAAGTATCCATTTCTTTTAAACCATTCATAATTTATTTACTAATGTTTTATAGATCTATAAACAAGTTTTGCTTAGAGGTTTTAAACTTTTTGTGGTATTTTACAGTCAATTTCAGGATAAATTGAGTTTCTCTCCATTCACGTGAGATAAGGCTCAGCTTTTCTGCTTCAGTGACAGACTGAAGTAATCGCTATTTACCATGAAATTGCTCACCTGCAATTTACCTTTAGCTTTAGCAGCAAATTTATATGAGTTAATTTGGTAGTGAAGGTTCAAAATATGAACACGTATTTTGGACCTTGAATTAAATTATTAATCCTGAATTAGACAGAGGAAGCAACCTTATTATACAATTAATATTTTCTCTCAAATTGCCAGTTATTATAGCAAAGGCATCTTTCCCATTGAAGCTTTTCACATGCAAGGTTGAACAGGGTAATATCTCTCCCATTATCCTATTGTCTATAAAATATATGCAGCCTGCTACCTAGGAAACTTGAGTGTAGGAGGAGCCGTTCTGAGAGATTGCATATGGCTCCAGTTGCCAAGGAAACCCGTGCCTTTTCTCCTGTAAATGTGCAGAGCAGTTTCCTTATTAGGAATTGGGTTAACAGCATTCTCAAAGGAAAAGCTGAGTGAGGAAGGTAGTAAGATTTTTTTCATACATATGAACTGAATTGTAAACTCTGTGATAAATTGGTTTTAGCATGTAAGTTTTAGTGATAAAAGTGAAGTTTTATGGAGTTTTCATCTGGCATAATTAAAAATATTCAAACATGCAAAACCTTGCTGTTAGAGAAGGGGAGCATACAGAAAATGAGTTTTGTTTTGTTTTGTTTTTTTCCTGAATNTGATAAATTGGTTTTAGCATGTAAGTTTTAGTGATAAAAGTGAAGTTTTATGGAGTTTTCATCTGGCATAATTAAAAATATTCAAACATGCAAAACCTTGCTGTTAGAGAAGGGGAGCATACAGAAAATGAGTTTTTTTTTTTTTTTTTCCTGAATAACAAATGGCAGATATTTACAATATATGACATTCATAAAATACTTGTGGGTTGAATGTGCACTTTTTATTTTATTTTTATTATTTTTATTTTTTTTGAATGTGCACTTTTTAAAATGATCTTACATAAAATTATTTTCCATGAAATACTTTTGCATGTAGCAATTCTAATTAATTCTTTACATTTAGCCCTCTTTAAAAAATCACTGTGCTAAAAATTGCATTTATTTTATATTCTACTATTCTATGCTTTAAGCTTTGGGGGGGTGGTAATTAAAATACTTTAAAATATAAAATCCCAAGTCACATTTTATAAATATTACATCAGCCTGATCTATCACAATCTATCATCATTTATTAAACCTTCATCTATTAAACACAAAAAACAACCGTGGTCAACATGTCTTAACAATATTCTTCAAAAAGCTTTAAAAAGCCTGGTGGACTACAGTCCAAGGGATCACAAAGAGTCAGACACAACTGAGCAACTAACACACACACATGCAAGAAAAATACCCCCAAATGTGTTTTTCTTTGCATACTTAACAAGGAGGTCATTTCTTGGAAACTTTAGCCTAGTTTTCTATGTTGAAGTATAATCACTGTGTTTTTGGCATCCAACCTAAATGCAGACAGAGTTATATGCAAGTATTTTATTGCAAAAGTAAGTAGAATAGTTTAAGTTTCTTCCTCTTTGGAAATAATTCATGAAGAGCCATAATTCTTTGACTATTCTATTGAGCAGCCACAGTGTGTGAAAGTAGGCACCCTCATATTTCTGGTATATTCCTGTATATTGTAACAGCTTCTGTAGAATGCAATTTGGAAAATATCTTAAGTGCCTTAAAATGTCATTTGTTTACATTGGGCTCAGTAGTATAATTTTAGCTCAACTTTCTAAAAATATATGTATATATGTATAATATACGTATAAGGATAGTCATCACATCTTTAAAAAAAAATTAAATTCTAACATGATCATTGGTAAAATTATGATAATAGTATACAACAGATACTATGTTGATATTCAGCCATTAAGTAATCATAGTGTAAAAAGTATATAATCACCTGGAAAACATTTATTAAAGAATAATAAGTGAAAAATAAAAGATATGAAAAAAATAACAAAAGAAAATACTGGAAGTATATACCCCAAAATAATAAGCATAAATAGTGTGTTATCATCCCTTGCATTTTTCTGTTTTACTTCTGCCAAGTTGTTTGCATTGACCAATCATTGCTTTTGAATTTAGAAAATGTCTTAAAGTGATATAAAGGACAGTTTTTGAAGAGTTTAAGTGACATAGAGGGATACTTACAATATAATGTCAAAAGAAGAAAGGCAGCTTTGCACAATGTATTATAGATACAAACGTCACAATGACAAAGCCCTGTGTTGTTAACCCCCATCTTGGAACAGCCATTTCCCAGAGGTAAGTGCAACCACTTGTAGGAAGAGTACACAGCTCTTAAAGCCAGCTGTGGAGCTGTGGGCAGAAGCAGCTACAGGGAGTTGATATGAGAGAAGCACTAGAAGCATGGAATGCAAGATAAAAGTAAGAAACAAACCTCTTGTATCTTCCAGTTGAGAACAAGATAGTATTAAATGAGAAGCACCAATTTGTTACTTAAGGATTTCTATATGTGGAAAATTCAAATGACAGAAAGGCAGGTTTATGCATAAGAATTTGGGGGAAGTGTGTGATTGGTTCTGATTTCATGTTTTGTTTTGTTTTGTTTTACACTTATGCTATTCATGTATAAACAAACACATTTTTCTAAGATTTGAAAACCCAAAATATTTTCCTAATTACAGCAACATCAAATTGTAGGATGTGGGGATGGCACCAGNATTTGGGGGAAGTGTGTGATTGGTTCTGATTTCATGTTTTGTTTTGTTTTGTTTTACACTTATGCTATTCATGTATAAACAAACACATTTTTCTAAGATTTGAAAACCCAAAATATTTTCCTAATTACAGCAACATCAAATTGTAGGATGTGGGGATGGCACCAGAATTTGATAAATTATAGCTGGCCACCAGGCTAATCCATATACAGTTTTCTATAACTTGCAATAGATGAGTCCTAAATGGTTTCACATCCATGCTGCATGTATAAGATATATATTTGAAATACTAGCCGCTGGGTTTATGAAATAGCCCTCTCCCTACCAAGCATGTTGGCAAAATATATATATACCTTTGAATGAACACATCTACCAAAAATTATAGCCTAATAGATAGAACAGATGAAAAAAACTTTGAGCAGAAACTCAAAGGAAAGATCTTTTCAGAGATATATTCTATGGCAGATATGGCATAAAGAATCAAGTTTTTGTTTTTGAAGTCTGCAGAATTAGATATTAACATATAATTATTGAAAATTTAATAGCTCCAAATTCAAATGTGCAGTCCAGTGATTCCAGTAAATGCTGAAAGCAGTGACAAAAATCATTATTTTTCAGAGATTCCAAAACAAGCAAAATGGGAAAATACATGATTTATCCCAAGATATATCTGTGGATCTCTGTGTGCCAGAAATACCTGGATAATGAAAGGCACCCAGCAAGGAAGGCATAAATAAACACTATTGGAAAAAAATTAGCAGTAACTGGATGATTGATTTTCAGTTGTGTCTGACTCTGCAACCCTATGGACACAGCATACCAGGCCTCTCTACCCTTCACTGTCTCCCAGAGTTTGCTCAAACTCATGACTATTGAGTCATTGATGCCATCCAACCATTTTATCCTCTGTCACCCCTTTCTCCTCCTGCCCTCAATCTTTCACAGCATCAAGGTCTTTTCCAATGAGTCAGCTCTTTGATGATAGGAGGAACTAAAAAGTGATTGCTTAAAGCACCATGATTGACCAAGATACTGCAGTGGATCTCATAAACTGGAAGAAATATGTTTTTCCTGTAAAGTAGGAGGACCCATTTTAAAACCAATTCTAACTCTCACCTTGACAATGATGTTCCCAGACACTCTTGCACTGAAACCACTGGGGAAGCTTGTGTAGCCCTTCTGAATGTTTCTAGCAAAGCAAGGAAAGTTAGACTTATAGGAGGCTACTAATGCTAACAGCTGGCTTTCTGGAGAAGGAAGCCCTGCTCCGTAGTACTTGCCAGTGTCAATGGTGTACATTCTCCCATCACAGCCAGTTACAAACTATGAACTGGACATTACCAAGTATAAAAAACGGAGAAGGCGATGGCACCCCACTCCAGTACTCTTGCCTATAAAATCCCATGGACGGAGGAGCCTTGTAGGCTGCAGTCCATGGGGTCGCACAGAGTCAGACACAACTGAAGTGACGCAACAGCAGCATCGAGTATAAAAAGAGGAACAAATCTGTGCCAATGGCTCTTGCCAAGTAGTAAGAGCCAGTTCCATCCAATTAATGAGAGCTATTTGCTTTTGAAGTTCTTAAAGAAGGCACCAGCAAAAAACTGGCGGGGGCGGGGGGGGGAGGCACACACCCACACTAAAATCAACCCAGCTGGATTGCCTCATAGTTTTATGTTAGAATACTCCTCTTTTAAGCAGTAAAAGAAAATCAAGTTGAAAGTCTTTACCTAAATAGGAAGGAACGAATGTCCTAGACCTTAGTGTTCTCAGGTTGTCAGTAACCTAGATCCAGTGATAACACACAGATGACACAGACAAGTAGCTAATGTCTGCAAATAATTTGAGAAGTATGATAGCCTTAAAAATATATATCACTATAAACAAGACAAAAAAGTGAGATGATTAAAGACTCCCAGGAAAGATTTCTAACTCTTTTTTATGTATTTTCAGAGGTGGCAACTCTGAATGAGATCAGGGCCAGCCGGGCAGCCTCATGTACACTTCAGATTTTAATTTTTTTTAAGGTACTTGTTTGATATTGTTCAAGGTTTTTATAACATCTATTCTCCTTAAAGTCAACTGAATAATCCATTGAAGTGTCCTATGAAGGAAACAGCCATACAAAATAAAATGAATATATGATACAATCAAATAAAATATGTTGTGCATTTTAAAAACAAACCCATGACACATATCAGATTTTATCAGAAAGATCGAGACATGCTGATATGACATGAAAAAGGCTGCAAATAGAAATAATCCAAGCTCCAAGAAGTTTCTCTAACTGTAGTGCCAGGTTTAAAAACTATAGTGATATATAAAAACTATATATTTTCGTATATTGATGTTTTTATCAGACTTACCCTATAGAATATAAGTCTCATGAAACAGACCATCAGATTTGTTCACTGCTATATCTCTAGCTGTTAGCACTTCTCTAGTGCCCAGGAAAAAAGTAGTTGTTCCACAAATACTGTTGAATGAATATAGAATATAAAAGTAGGCAAAAAGTTCATAACACTTAAGTGAGATAATAAATACAAATATGGTTAATAAAAGGGCTTCACTTCCTTCAGTGACAGAGGTCCTAATCATCTAATAGTAGAGCAACACTGTGTTTTTAGTTTGACAAGAATAATGTTTCATGACACTCACCTGGACAATTTAGAAATTTTGGTGGTGGATTTATAGTTGGTCTAATTCTCTATGGGTATTAATGGTGGTGCTGGAGAAAACTCTTGAGAGTCCCTTGGACAGCAAGGAAATCAAGCCAGTCAATCCTAAAGGAAATCAGTCCTGAGTATTAATTGGAAGGTCTGTTGCTGAAGCTCCAATACTTTGGCCACCTGATGTGAAGAGACGACTCACTGGAAAAAACCCTCTGATGGGAAAAATTGAAGGCAAAAGGAGAAAGGGCTGGCAGAGAATGAGATGGATAGATAGCATCACCAACTCAATGGACATGAATTTGAGCAAACTCTGAGAGATAGTAGAGGACAGAGAAACCTAGCATGCTGCAGTCCTTGGAGTCCCAGAGTCAGATATGACTTAGCAACTGAACAACATATCAGCAAATTCCTATGGGTATTAATCTTCTGACCTTTCTAAACTGTCAGAGACTTCTTACTCTTAGATTATATCTGGTAAATATATTCTAACCATTGATTTTTTCCAACATATACTCTGCACACATTCATGTTTTAAGATCACATGAAACCAATATAATATTGTAAAGTAATTAGCCTCCAATTAAAATAAATAAATTTAAATTAAAAAAAAAACTAAACAGAGATAGAAAATGTATCAATTAGATAAGCAATAACCAAGTAGATTTTTAAAAATATTCTCTCCATTAAATTAAATAAGGAGTTAACCCATCTCAGGAAAAAAAAAAAAAAAAACACCTAAAAATAAAAATATGTATAGAAATATGTTGCTTTTGTTATTGCACACATGCTAAGTCGCTTCAGTCATGTCTGACTCTGTGCAACCTCATGGACAGCAGCCCACCAGGCTCCTTTGTCCCTCGAATTCTCTAGTCAAGAATACTGGAATGGGTGGACATTTCTTTCTCCAATCATGCATGCATACCAAGTTACTTCAGTCATGTCTGATTCTGTGCATCCCCATGGATAGCAGCCCATTAGGCTCCTCTGTCCATGGGATTCTCTAGGCAAGAATACCGAAGTGGGTTGCCATTTCCTTCTCCATGCTTTTGTTATTAGGAAACTCAATATTTTAAAATAAATGTAAAGATGTTAATCTTCACAAGTCATCATAGAAATCCACACTGTAACATGAAATGATAAATTTTATTTTTGTTACATAGGCAAAAGCTGATTATAAAAGTTGATAAATTACAGTTCTTACTGGGAAAAGTATACTTTGCTGTGTATAGGATTAAGAATTTGTAAAGTTTATTTGGAATAAAATTTGATTGCATTTATTAAAATTGAAAATGTGGGTATATGTTGAGCAATTTGTGTAGGTTTCCCCAATATCTGCATGGGCTTCTTAATTTGGGAGAACCCAAGACCACATCTCTTGCACAAAACCATTATATATTATATATTACATTTTAATTTCTATTTTCATGCTTTCCTTTTCCATATTTTCATCTCATCATATATTATCATATGTTATTGCCATATGTCTAATTAAGTCTGTGAAAATATTCTTATTAGCAGGTTTATGTTTTACATTTTTCTTGGACTAATTATAATATCTAAATGTCCAAGGGTTGACTACAATGTACTTCTTTTTCTTTTGATGATGGGTTATATATTTGTTTTCCTTTGTACATTTGATCATTTTGTATTATAACTTGGACACTGCATTAATAGTTGTAGGGCATTTGAATGACATTAAATTTCTTTAAAGTGTGTTGAATTTTGTTTTGGCAGATAAATGGCTGGTGGATAACATTGGTCTTGTCAGACTTGGATTCATTTGCTGTTAAGCAACTTATTGACCAAAGACATATTAATATATCTTTTGTTACCTGAACATTATTGACTGAAGACGTTTCAATATTGAAAACGTTTCAATATTCACTTACATAACAAATCACTGGCCATAGGCATCAGTTCTGCGAAAGTCCGCCAGTCAATCATTTGTTAAGGTAAATCTATTTTGTTTTTGAACTTAGTCCTAGTAATAGTTAGGCCCTTACTCTTGAATGTGATCTTTACAGAAAAAGGTAGAGCTAGAGATATCGACCTATATCTCTACCTAGTCTTTTTGGACTTTCAACAGAAGGCCAATGTGCTGAGTAATTTCTTTCTACTCTGGGTGAACCATAACTCCAGTGTCCCCCAGTCCTGCTGACCCCTCCTTAATCACTTTTCTGTCCCATAGTAACCATACTCTGCTAGGAATCCCAGAGATTTGCCCTTTGGTCTTCCAGCCTATCCACTGGCCAAGGCTGGAATAAATTCATGTCGGCTTATAGGAAACCTTTTTCTCAATAGCTTTTCTCTCAGATTCCTTTCAATGCAAATTCTATCTCCTTACTGCAGTAAGACTTCTGCCTGGGCTTGTCTCCATCTCCCCGCGCTGTGTCAGTAAAGTACCCCTAGAAGAATGTGGGGCGACTGTTGGGCAGTCTTGTGATTCACATTGCTTATTTATCTTTCCTCAGAGATCACTGTCCCCAACAGCCTCTTTTTCAATGCCTGCAAATAGTGATTCACACATTTCATAAAATTTTACAGGTGTTTCTGTAGGAATGCCAAATCCTGAACCAGTCACTCTTTCAAAGCAGAAATATCTTTTAGCTCTTTTTGAGATACAGAAATTTTAAAAAGCTATTTACTTATCATGACAAAGTAAGTGATAAATAGAAATTAATTTTAACACATGTCTTCTGACTGTATATCCAAGGTATTTCTATAAACATAGCTGCTTTGCAAATGAATAGCACTAGAAAAATATGGAATCGGTCAGGTTTTCTAACTCAGTGATATACAGCTTTCTTATTAATGGAATAATAAAATTGCAAATATTTTGTAAGAAATAATTTAAATTTTGTGATACTGTTCACTTTTTCCTAGATGTTAAAAACATCCACAGCAACAATAACAATATTAATTATCTCCTAGACTTAACATTTCATAAAAACAATATATGATCATCAAGATTATATTAATAAACATCATTTTTAATAAAGGACAATTATAGCAAATGAATAAATTTCATTTTATAAAAGTCTCACTTTATTTTATCTCTTCTTAGACATAAAGTGGAGTAAACTTCAAAATGTACAAAAGGATCCAAAAGCACATGTTTGGAAATAACTGACAAAGCATTTTATTTTAAAAAATCATCATTTTAGTGCTTTCTGTGTCAAAAAGCATTCTTAGTGCTTACAGTTATTAATTCATTTAAATATCATAGTTATGTAATGAATCAGGTCTATCATATTACCCACTTTTTTACAGATGATGAATCTGATGTGTGAAAAATGAAATATTTTACCCAACATCACCCAACCAATAAGTAGCAGAGCTAAAATTGTCACTCAGAAATCAGGTTCTTAAACTTTGTTTCTTTACTCTGATTATTCCTTTTCAAATAGAAATCCGAGGGGGAGAAACACACATATGCTATGAATAATGTTTCCGAAGCTGTTCTTCCAATCAATTTCAAATAGATACACATTTTCCCAAAATATACTATTGTGTTGGAGGAGATATTTTACTTTAATTTTTCAATTCTTGAAATTCTGTCTCAGATAAAATAATCACTCACTATATAATGGGGGAAAGGGGCATTGTTTTCTGGTTCTGCATTTTTAGTCATAAATGAAGGTTACTATTTGAGAGTATGTCATTAAAATAGATAATATTCACTGCAAACAGATATAATTCAGAAGGTTAAAATTCCAGTTAAGATTAGTCCTTAAAACATAGTCCTTTAAAAAAATTAATCTAAATAAATTTATGGTCCAAAGAAGCGTTGAAATAGCTTCTTGGAAGGAAGTCATGCATCAAATAAAAGGACCATAAAGTGCTCAAACACAAATAAAACGTATTGATTCATGGTAGCAGCTTCTGAGTAAGAAGAACAGAAAAAAAATGATATTCTTCCAGTTTCTATTTTATGAGAAAATCAAGTGTATGTCCTAATCAAAATGTATTCATTAATAAATATTCAACAATTAATTGGAAAATGATTATAAGTTGCAGTTTATTATTGAAAATTACAACTATTAAAAATAGGACAGAATAATTTGGAAGAGTTATATTTAAATATCTAGATGTTTTATGCGTTAGTCATATTTCTAGTCTGTTAGGAAGAAGACATTTAGATGATCTAAATGAACTTAAACAGATGGAAATAACTGATTTTCTCAGATTTTGGTAAAAAAATAAAACCTTTCATTTACTTGGAATCTAAACAAGTTGAGAGCAAAAATAATTAGAATATTTTTCTGCACATGCAAAAACTAAGCTTTCACATCAAGATTTTTCTCAGTGACTGCCATAGGCAAACCATTGGCAAAATAAGGTCAATATACAAAAGGCTTCCTCCCCTATGTATTTAATGGTACCAGACTATCAGAATGGTACAATTTTCCGAAGCAGGACAATGTCATGGTTGAACTTTAGCTCCTAAATAAATCCTGTATTAGAGTTTCTTACGCAGCTATTGTTTTTTAAAAATTTTATTGGGTTATAGTTGCTAACACATTTCTGCCATACAGCAAAGCAAATCAGCTATATGTTGACATATATCCCCTCCTTTTTTGATTTTCTTCCCATTTGGGTCACCACAGAGTGTTGAGTTGAATTCCCTGTGCTATCCAGTAGGTTCTGATTAGTCATCTGTCTTTCACACAATAGTATAGACATCAGTCCCAACCTCCCAATTCACCCCACCTCTTCTTTCCCCTCTTGCTGTCTATATGTTTGTTCTCCACATCCGTGTCTCTATTTCTGTTTTACAAATAGGTTCATCTGTATCATTTTTCTATCTTCCACATATATTAAGTAAGTCAGAAAGAGAAAAACAAATAGCATATGTTAATGCAGCTCTTTTGAGATGGTAGCCTATACCTAGCCTTTCAGAACTGCAACTAGCCTATTTGCTTTACAATCAGGAAGGGAATGTAACTGGATCAACAAACATGCATTGCCATATAGGATTGGCTTGAGTCACCTGCTCGTTCAGATGGCAAAATTAAATCTATCAATCTTAATGCAACATACTGAACATGGACTCATCATAAGCTAGTCATAATTCATATACATTTATTGTATCTCGTTATGTTGTCCTTGGAAAATTCAGTTTCATACAGTGAATACTTTAACTTCCACTCTAGCACAATAACCATTGTAAACTATTGAAACTCATGTAAATGGAAACTAGTTTGTGGCAGTTATGTGTCTTGAAAGGAAAGTCTCTTGGATTTTTTTTTTTTCAGGCTCTATTTGCTTTGCTCCCTTGCCAGCTCACTGTCTTCTGCCCAAGAACTAAATGAAGGATATTCTCAGCTTTAGGTCCTAAGCACTTTTTTTTTTGGATTCTTCATTCCCAACTTGGGCAATAACATCAATAACCATGGTTTCAATTATTGTATACATGTTAACAAATCCCCAAATCATATACCTACCCAAGAATTCCACTCTTAGCATCACACTGATATCAGTTCAGTTCAGTTGCTCAGTCATGTCCGACTCTTTGTGATGCCATGAATTGCAGCATGCTAGGCCTCCCTGTCCATCACCAACTCCCAGAGTTCACTCAAACTCACATCCNGTTGGACTGTGAAGAAAGCTGAGCGCTGAAGAATTGATGCTTTTGAAGTGTGGTGTTGGAGAAGACTCTTGAGAGTCCCTTGGACTGCAAGGAGATCCACCCAGTCCATTCTGAAGGAGATCACACTCATATGGAAGTGTCCATTAAACATTTTATTTGGATGTTTCAAAAATATTCGCTCTCAATCTGTCTGGATAAAGTTCGAAGAAATTAATGTAAGCAAATTCTGTGCATTCCTCTTTTTCCCTTTTGTAGATCCTAAAGAAGACTCTGAATCAGCCTGCTTTTATCTTAAGACTTCTTTTAGTCTAATTTAAATAAAGGAAAGAGAACAAGAACCAAAAGTAACCAAATTGGGTTAAGATTATTTTATATTGTGTAACAGAGAATCTAACCAGAGAACATGAACTGATATAGAATTTGGGATGATGAAGACAGAAGAGACAGAAGTCAACATAACCATTTGGGGAGAAAATTTTGTTTGGATATCGATAATTAGCTTGAGAGAGGTTTGGGGGTAGTGGCAACTACTATTGTGAAGGCTATTGTGAGTGGCAGAAATCTGGGTATAAGGAACAATTTTGTTTTCCTGGACATTATTAAATGATGCTTCTCCCCAAATTAAAGGTTGAATTTTCTGTACATTATATTGTTTTTGGAAATAGTGTTCTTTCTTCAAATCCATAGTTCATAGACCTAAGGCCATTATATTTGAATCATGTGCTTCATCAGTTAGGATCCATTTTAAATTCATGTAAAAGAAAACTCAAAGTAGCAATATCTGAAACAGATAAACATTTAAATAACTGTTGTAAAAAATGAATCTAGAGGTACACAGTCCAAAACTGGCATGAAAAACTCTAGGTATACCAGGGATCTAGGCTTCTTTTATTTTTCCTTCTATCACACTAGCCCTGCCTGGAGCTGTAGTCACAATGGCCTCCTCCTTTCAGACAGCAGAAAGGGATAGAGCTGGTTACACTCAAGTAAGTAGCCCTACCGGAAGTCCTATTCTATTCAACACTTACAGTGTCATCTCATTGGCCAAAATCTACTCGCATGACCACAGCTGCTCCAAGTAAAATAATCAAGTNCAGAAAGGGATAGAGCTGGTTACACTCAAGTAAGTAGCCCTACCGGAAGTCCTATTCTATTCAACACTTACAGTGTCATCTCATTGGCCAAAATCTACTCGCATGACCACAGCTGCTCCAAGTAAAATAATCAAGTCTTTCTTCCAAGATAGAAGATGCTCAGCTAAGAACTGGGCTTCAGTTACTAAGGAAAGAAACAACAGATCTTCAATAGATAACAAGTTGCTTCTGCTATATGTGCACAAACCTGAATCTATCATCTCTCCTGCCTTGAAACCAGCTTTTCAATCAAGGTTCTCTGTCTTAAGAAAACTACCCAGTTGCTCAAGACAGAAACCCAAGAGGTATCACTGGCTGAATTTTTTTATTACCCATCTCCCTCACCTCTAATCCCAATTAAACACCATGGCTTACACAACAACCCTTTCCATTTTCTGCGTTTACTACAACCATCCAAGTCTAAGCCATAATTCCTTCTACTCTCATCGGGATTTTGAATGTAGGCTTAGAAATGAACTCTGTGCCTGTGGCTTTTCTTTCCTCCCTCCATTACTCAGTTTCCTTCTACAGAGCAAAGACAGTATTCCTTTGTGTAAAGTAAGTCTCATCATTTTACTTCCCAAATAAGATCACTCAAGGACATCCCATTATTTAGGCAAGTGTTCCGTAACTACAAAATGTACTATATAGACATGCATATTATGAAATCCACTTCACTACTGTGCAATGTAACAATTCTCTGTTAAGTTGATAAAAATTGCAAGTTTTATAAGAAAATCTGACAAAGGTTCTTATTACTTTTATATTTCAGGGAGCTAAGTGGAAAAGAGGGATCATTTTTATAAGTCCACATTTTTAAGCAATGGGGGGTGGGGAACCTGAGGCCTATAAATATTTCAGAATTCCCTCAGCACAAACGTAACAATATTTTCACAATTTCTCCATTCAGGGATCCAACAGAATGTTGCACAACCACTGCCTCAGGTCTTAAAGATGATAGAAGGTGAGGGTAATTGTCAATAGACAATTAGCCTTAAGTGAACATTTCCCAGTGTATAATCAGCTGAGAGGGCAATTTCCATTCCGTTTGGGTGAATTTCGATCCCTGAATGTTGCTGGAAGTAAAAGATTTATTTTTCTAAAAACAGCTCCTTAGCAGCAGGCCTGCCAGTCATTTTTATATGCGCAGCTTACAAGCCTTAATGTAAGCTCTGAAAGGAGGCATTCTTACATGGACAACAAGTTCACAGCAAGAAAATTCCCATTAAAGGCAAGTGAATATTGTGAATTACTTTTAAGCATATATTGAAGACAGATTTCAGAATTCTGAAAGAAGACTCTAGACAAGACTTTCATAAAGGAACACACAAGTATAGTATAACAAGCCAGACCAAAATGTATACACTCAACCATAGGATGATCCCCTGGAGAATGGAATGGCAACCCACTCCAGTATTCTTATCTAGAGCATTCCATAGACAGGGAGGCCTGGCAGGCCATAGTCCATGGACTTGCAAAGAGTCAGATAAGACTGAGCGACTAACACTTTCACTTCAACTGTAGGATGACATATCCACCCTCATAAACATTATGATAAAACGAGACATAATTAAAATATATGCCCTCTTCCCATGCAAAGTACACACAAAAGAAGGGAGAGATAAAGAAAATGGATTTTTATATCACAGTGTGTTATATTGATTATTGTAGTAGTCAAGAATTGCATCTATGATCAGACACAAGACTAGGTATTATTTTTTTGCTCAGTTAAATCTAAAGGCGCAAAAATGTACCCAGTCCAAGGTATATGATTTTTGTGTTTTCTGCTTTTCTTGAGCAAACGACTTTCATTTTAAAGTCATTGTGCTGTCCAAGAGAGTGTCTGGAACTCCAGCCATATGTATTAGGGAGCAAGAAATGAAGAGAGGGAAATAGAGATTTTGTCATTTTTTCTTTCCCCTTTGTAATGAACTTCTTCCGAAACCCCATTCCACAATTTCTTCTTCTATCCTACCTACTAGCTATATGTGCATAATCTTACCCAGCTTCTAAGAGGCTGGGAAATTTAGTCTTTGGACTGGAGCATTCCTTCCCTGATTAAAATCTGATTTTTTTTTTTTTTTTTTTTTTGGCTAGAGAAGAAAAAAAGTAATGAGAGTAGATATTGAATTGGCAAACTTGTAATGATCATAGCAAGGTGCAACCAGCAGTCTTGACCACAATAGGAACTAGGTGAGTGCAAAATACTATGTTCTTTCATTTATCCATTTATTCATTACTGTATCCTTTCAAAAATACTTACTATTCTCAAATATATACCAAGTACTACACTACAATATACAGAGACAAATTTTTGCAAAGAAATGCCTAATATAGTGATAAACAAAAAGAACACTACAATAAAATGTAGAACTATGTCTGTGAAATAGATAAAAACAAGTAGCTGAATTCATTCACTTATTCATTTCATCATCAAAATATCCAGTAACTGCCAAAAAGATGTGTCAGGTTTTATTATGTGCTGATAATACTCCATAAATAAGTTGGAATCCTTTCTTTTGTGACTTAAGCTAAGTGTCAAAGTTTTTCCTTTTTTTTTCTTATTTTTTATTTTGGATTCTGGTTTGGTTTCACCTCAAACCAAACCAATTCAAACAGAATCTAAGTGAGATCCATATATGGATTTTATGCAATTACCCAGGAAATTCTAATTAGCAACCAAGATTGAGGTCCACTTGTCAAGAGCAGTGTCTCAATCAGGGGTAGTTTTTCTCCCCAAGGACATTTGGTCATGTTTGGATGTTAAAACAGGATGGAGATAAGTGCTACCAGCATCTAGTTAGAGGCCAAGGATGCTCCTATAATGCACTGGAGAGTTCTCTCTTCAACCCCATCCCCCAATTAAGACTCATCCAGCCTCAAATGTCAAGAGTGCTAAAATCAAAATATCACTTGTCTAGAGGGCCGAACTGGCAAAGGAACTGGCAATTATAAAACAGGACATTCACAGAAGTTATAAATACTACTGTGCATTCAAGAGATATATTTCTCCCCAGCAGGTGTCTCAGAAGAAGTAAGATCTAGCTGGTAGGATTCAGTCATGCTAAGGTGTGAGGAGGAGCATGAACCAAGAGAAAAGTGTGATACAGCCCAGATACCAGGGTATCTGTACCCCTAAAGGTGGAAGAAAGAAGCCAAGTGCAGCTGTAGATAAAGAAGGTACTGAATTGGACAGAGCAGGGCTACACTCATGGGATGGTGGCTTTAGAGGGCAAATAATACCTAGAATTGACAATGAGGTCATACTTTTCTTTAACTTAAAATCCTCAAGATCTCCTCCTCCCACCTTTTTTTTTAAGAGAAGTTGTTTTTAAAGCTTTTTTTTTTTTAATCTAGACCATTTTAAAAGATTTTATTGAATTTGTTACACTATTGCTTCTGTTCTATTTTTCAGCCCTCAAGCAGGGCTCAAATGTGTTGGAAGGCGAAGTCTCAACTGCTGGACTGCCAAGAAAGTCCCTGTAAGTCCCTTTGATTTTGTTGATTATTAAGTGAAAGAAAGAAAGAAATCATCAAGATGAAAGGAGAGATAATTTAGCTTTAAGGGATCTTTGCATTGGAGTAAAAGTGAATGGGTGTTTCTTTTCAATAACTCCTCTAGTCATGCCTTCCTTCTTAAACACCATATTTTACTCCCACTGGTATTTCTTTTTTCAAATACCCTTCTTGAGAATTTTCTGCCACTTTGGACATAACTCCAGTAACAGTGTCATTGATAACAATAGCTAACATCTTTTGAATGCTTGTAGTAAACTATTTGCATAAAGTTATCTAACTCCCACCAAAAAATTGAACAAGTAAACAAAAAAACAACAGCAGCAGTAATACAATGAATGTTAGGAAGGGTAAATAATTTTTTGCAAAGTTCATAGAGTTGACTGGTGATAAATCTATGTGTAAATCTGACCTCCGAAGTTTAAACAGTTAGGGATTATGTTTTATTGCCTTCAATTCCATACAGCATAGAAGTGTAGGACCATGTTATTATAAAACAATCAAAACTATGTGTTGAGAAATCTAAGTAGATCCTATTGCTTTTAGAGAAAACTCAGGAAATTCATAGCTAGTTATAAGGCAGAGAAATCGTTGTTTTTGTGCTGCTGTTTTTCATAATTAAACCAATGTGACTCTAATAGCTTTCAGGATTTGTGTTCCAAAGAATTTCATTCAGAGAATCTTATTCTCATCAGAGATATATGAATTGCATATCTTTTACTTCTGCCAAACTGTACTATAAATCTTATTTTTCAGCTCAATCCTAATCCACCTTGTTTAACTGATTTATCCAAATATATTAGTTATATCAGACCTAATTTTATGCAATGATTTTTTTATNCAGGGAGGCCTGGCATGCTGCAATTCATGGGGTTGCAAAGAGTCGGACACGACTGAGCAACTGAACTGAATAACTAGCAATACTGGCCGTCTTCTCATGTGCCTGTTGGTAATCTGGATGTCTTCCTTGGTGAAATATCTATTTAGGTCTTCTGCCCATTTTTTGATTGCATTCTTTTTCTGTTGAGTTGTATGAGATCTATGTATATTTTGCAAATTAATGCTTCGTAGGTTACAGTTTTTGCAAATACTTTCCGTATACCATAGATTGTCTATAGTGTATTTATGGATGCCTTTGCTGTGCAAAGAAGTTTGTTTGTAAGCTGACTTATTTATTTACTTACATACTTAATGTTAAATTTTTATTGCAGTATAGTTGATATACAATTTCCTGCTAGTTTCAGGTATACAGTAAAGGATTGATTACATATACAGGTAGATGGATTCTCTTTCAGATTTTTTTCACTTATAGCTTATCACAGAATATTGAGTAGAGGTTCCTGTAATATACAGGTCATTGTTGGTTATCTTTCTTATATATAGTAGTGTGTGTATGTTAATCCCAGGCTACTTTTATCCCTCCACCCAAGCTTTCCCCTGTGGTAACCTTAAGTCTCTATTCTAAGTAGAGTGCCTGTTTCTATTTGGTAAACTAGTTGATTTGAATCCTTTATTCCATTTCACTTTGACATGATATCATGGGCTATTTGCCTTTTTCAGTCTGGCTTACTTAAGAGTGATCATCTCCAGGTCCATCCAGGTTGCCCAGGTTTGCATGATATCTTTTTCATGGGTGAGTAATCGTCCATCTGTATGTATGTAGCCTACCTTCTTTATCCATTTGTGAATGGCTGAACGTTTTGGGTGCTTGCATGCCTTGGCTGTTGTAAATAGTGTTGCAGTGGATGTTGGGGTGCACGTATCTTTTTGAAAGATGGGTTTCTCTGAATGTACACTTAAGAGTGGGATTACTGGGTGGTATGGTCGCTGATGTTTTCGTTCTTGATGCCACCTCTGTAGCATTTCTTATAGTGGCTGTTAGCAATCTACATTCCATCGGCAGCATAGGAAGGGGTCCCTTTTCCCCATGGCCTCGCCAGCATTTATTATTTGTAGACTTTGTGCTGACTGCTGTCAGATGATAACCTGATTGTCATTTTGCTTTGTGTTTATTGAAGGATTAGGAATGAAGACCTTCTCATGTGTTTTATTACTTTTTAAGGATGCTAAAATTAACTTGAAATTGGCTTTTGAAAGTCATCTCTGATTGGAATTCTCTTACTATTACCTCCTTCAGGCTGTTTCTCAAGGATAGGGCTCACGGAGCGCTCCCAAGGCCATGTGAATACTAACTGTCCTTAAGCACTGGTTTTCAAGTTGTCCTTGGCTCGTTGGTAAAGGATCTGCCTGCAATGCAACAGACCAGGGTTCGATCCCTGGGTAGGAAAGATCCCTGGGAGAAGAGAATGGCTACCTACTCCAGTATTCTTGACTGGAGAATTCCATGGACAGAGGAGCTTGGTGGGCTACGGTCCGTGGGGTCACGGAGGGTAGAATAGACTGAGTGAATTTATCCCTTGAAGCATTGATTTTCAAGTTGTCGTTACCAGAAATGGCCACAAGAGGGCAGCATTTCTTCAGGCCCAGTTCTGGTCCCTGGGGCAATCAGAGCCTTAGTGAATGAAACCTGGGTTCCTGGGTAGTAAATTAGCGTGCAAATTGCTAGAAGAAACACCCAAGGGCTTGTATCTGACTACTTCTTTCTTAAGCTTCACCCACCAGCCAAACCTTAACTCCAGACAGGTGCTTTGCTGGGGGTGCTGCCATAACTTGGCGGAGGGACGCCAAAAAGGAGGCTGAAAGCAGGAATCCCACCACAAGATGTCCAAAAGAGGTCACTTTTCACAGCTCTTCAAGCCCAGAGCGTCCACCAGTTTTGGGGTGCTGTGGGCTTGCAGTGGTTGTGGGAGGGCTGGATTGCCCCTAGCTGTCTGGGGCGCCATGGGAACAGGACCAGGCTACTTTTATCCCTCCACCCAAGCTTTCCCCCCGGTAACCTTAAGTCTCTGTTCTAAGCAGAGTGTCTGTTTCTATTTGGTAAACTAGTCCATCTGAACCCTTTATTCACTGGCTGCCGCATATCCCAGCTCCCTCAGCCCCAGGACACTCTAGCCCTGGGACCCAAACCTGCTCAGGCTGCAAGGATGTGACAGTAGCCCCGGTCACTGAGGCCTGAGGGGAATAGAGTAGGCACGTGTTTCTATTTATTTTCTTTTAAAGGAATTTCCATTTTCTGTTAGAGTAGAAATGCTTAACAATGTGGTGTGTGTTTGAGATTTACAGCAACATGACCCAGCTATTCATATACACATATATAGATTCTTTTTCACCTTCTGTTTTCACATAGGTCGTTACATAGTGTTGAGATTTCCATGTGCTTACCAGTTGGTCCTTGTGGCTTATCTTTTACACATAGGTAGTACACATATGTGTGTATGCTAAATCCTTTCAGTCGTGTCCAGCTCTGCCACTCTATGGTCGGTAGCCCGCTAGGCTCCTCCATCCATGGGATTCTCCAGGCAGGAATGCTGGAGTGGGCGGCCATGCCTTCCTCCAGGGGGTCTTCCCAACCCAGAATCGAACCTGCATCTCTTATGTCTCCTGCACTGGCAGGCAGGTTTTTTACCACTAGTACCACCTGGGAAGCCCTCAGTATACGTATCTTATTTATAAAAATATGTTTATATAGATATAATATGTATATATATATATACAGATACAAGATATGTTACTGTGTATGTTTTAATCTCAACCTGTTCATTTATATCTCCTCCTGCCTCAACTTTCCCTTTGGTGGGTCTAAATTTGTTTTCTGAGTCAGGGATTCAGTTTCTGTTTCGTAAATTAGTTCATTTGTATCCATTATTCTGTTTCACCTCTATGCCATTTCACAGGATACTTGCATTTCTCAGTCTGACTTACTTAGTGTGATCATCTCCTGATCCAAATAAGTTGTCACAGATTCCATCTTTTTTACGTATGTATTGCCTTCTGTATCCGTTGGCGTGGGATGGATGTTTTGGAATTTGCATGCCTTGGCTGTAAACAATGCCCCGGTGAAAAGTGGGGTGCACCTGTCTTTCTGAAGGAGGATTTTCTCTGGATGTTTTTGCCTAGGAGCTGGAGCGCCAGGTCATCGTCACTCTTGTTTTAGTCCTTGAAGCCACATCTGCTGCCTTTTGTAACTTTCCCAGCAGCATTGTGGTAAGGCTCCCTTTCCTCCAGGGACTCTCCAGCGTTTATTGATTGTAGACTTTATGCTGACTGCTCTCAGATGATACCTCCTCATTGATTTGCAATTCTTAAATATTAGAAAGGTGAAGAAGAATTCTCCTGTTTGTTTTTATTTTTTTTCAGGATGCTAAAATGTACGTCTTGAAATTGGCTTTGAAAGTCATCACTGTTCTAGAATTCTCTCACTATTACCACCGTAGGTATTTCTCAAGTGTGGGGGTCATTTTGAGACCCTCAGGCCTTGAGAGTATTAAGTGATTTTTAAGGACGTTATCAAGCTGTCGTTACCAGAAATGGCCAAAAGGTGGGAGAATTTCTTCAGGCCCTGCAAAGGTCCCTGGGACGATCAGAGCCTTAGTGAAAGAAATTGGGTTCCTGGCTTGTAAATCAGAGTGCAGCTTGCTCAAAGAAACGACCAAGGATCTGTGTCTCACTATTTCCTTTCCTTACCCTTGATCCTGAGGCAAATCTTAACCTCAGAAAGGTGCTTTGCTGGGGGTGCTGCCATAGTTGGGTGAAGGGACTACAGGAAAGGAGACAGGCTGGGAACCCCAGGGATGGATAAAAAGGATGACTTTTCACAGCTCTTCAAGCCCACTCTGCTCACCCGGTTTGGTGCGGTAGCTGTGGAGTGCCAGGCCAGATCTGGAGTTTGGGGTCCCATAAAGACAGGACTAGGCACTTCAGTATCATTGGGGGCTCGCTGGCTACCACATACATCCCAGCTCCCTCAGCCCCCCAACAGCCCAGCCCTGGGACCCTAGCCTGCTCGTGTGAGGATGAGACAGCAGCCCGGGTCACTGTGGCCTGAGGGAGACGGACTAGGCATTTGTTTCCACTTATTTTCTTTTAAAGGAATTTCTGTTTTCTGTTAGAGTAGAGTTGCTTTACAATGTGTGTGTGTTTGAGAGATATGGAACACGATCTAGTTATGCATATACATACGTCGATTCTTTTTCGGATTCTGTTTTCATATAGGTCATTACAGAGCGTTGAGATTTCCATATACAATGCAGTCGGTCCTTGTCGCTTAATGTTTTTACATAGATATTATATATATGTATCATATATAAAGATATGTTTATATAACTAGGGGGCTTCCCAGGCGGCTCAGACGGTAAAGAATCTGCCTCCAATGCAGGAGACCAGGGTTCAGTTCCTAGGTCAGGAAAATCCCCTAGAGAAGGGATTGGCAACACACGCCAGTATTTTTGCCTGGAGAAAGCTAGGGACAGAGGAGCCTGGCGGGCTGCATCCCAAGAGATTGCAAACAGTTGAACACGACTGAGCCACTAACACTTCATATAACTAGAATTTTATATATATATATACATATGATACTATATATATATATATATATATATATATATACAGATGATATATTTCCGTGTATGCTTTAATTCCAAACTTTTCATTTATATTTCCCCCAATTCCCTTTGGGGAGTCTAAATTTGTTTCTGAAGCTGATGAGTCTATTTCTGTTTGGTAAATTAGTTCATTTGTAGCCATATTTCAGTTTCATCCATCAATGACATCAATGGATATTTGTCTCTGTCAGACTTAGTGTGATCACTTCCACATCCATGCATGTTGCCGCAGATGGCATGATTTTATTTTATTTTTATGGCTGAGTTATAGCCCATTGTTTGTATGTAGCAGACCTTCTGTTCCATTTTTGTGAGTAGATGGACATTTTGGATGCTTGCATATTTTGGCTATTGTAAATAGTGCCACCGTGAACGTTGGGGTACACGTGTCCTTTTGAAGGATGGTTTTCTCTGGATATATGCCTACGAGGAGGATTTCCAGACAGTTTGGTCACTCTTATTTGAGTTCTTGAATCCACCTTTGAGCCTGTATAGAGGCTGTTAGCAACTTACATTCCCAGCAGCAGCGTAGGAGGGCTCCTCTTTCTCCATGGTTTCTCCTGCATGTATTGTTGTAGACTTCGTGCTGACTGCTGTCAGATGATACCTCATTGTCGTTCTGATTTACATTCCTTCAAGAATTAGGAGTGTGAATATCTTGTCATGTACATTTTTCCATTTTAAGGATGCATAAAATTTGCCTCTTAAAGTTGGCTTTTTAAAGTCTTTTTTTTCTTTTTTAAACTTTATTCTACAATACTGTATTGGTTTTGCCATACATCGACACGAATCCACCACAAGTGTATATTAACTTGTGCATGAAAGCAAACCAAAAAACATATGAAGCAAAAAATAACCCATTCATAATCACAAGCAATTTACCATTTGACGTGTCCTTCTAGGCCTCATGTGGTCGGGTACTTGATCCCTGAAATGCTGGAGAAGGGATATGAGGATGGGTGAGGGGAGGGGGGCTTGGCTAACATCTAGAAGACAGTTTAGGTTATGACTGTCTGTCTGTGTGTTCATTTTTTTAAGGTACCTTTGTTTAATTTGGACAAGGTTCATCCTTTACTTTGCAACATCTAGGCCTTTTAGATGTCTTGAGGTGCCAAAAAGTAGAGCTAGTGGTTTAACCAATTTGTAAATATTTTTGTTATAATTGTTTTAAAAAAGCAGCGCCTTAGGTATGGGAATGTTAAAACTGACTTTTGAAACTGATCGCTGAGCTGAATTCTTTTGCGATGATCTACTGCATGTCGTTTACTTAAGCATAGGGGTTATGTAGAATGCAGTTGACCTTGAGAATGTGAAGTGTTTTTAAGCACCGCTTTCAGGCTGTTGTTACCCGAAACGACCACAAGACGGCAGCATTTTTTTCAACCTCTTGTGTCTGGGGCGATCAGAGGTTTAGTGAAGGAAATTGGATTTCTGGCTTGTAAATTAGAAGCAAACTGCTCGAAACACCCAAGGGCTTTTGTCGCACTACTTCTTTTCCTTACTCCTGATCCTCCAGCAAAATCTTAACCCCAGAAAGGTGCTTTACTGGAGGGAGCTGCCGTAGGTCGGCAGAGAGACTCCAAGGAAGGAGGCTTAGAATGGGAATCCTGCAACGAGCGATAGAAAAAAAAGGGTGACTTTTCACAGCTCTTCCAAGTCCAGAGTGTCCACCAGTTTTGGGGTGCAGTAGGCTTGCAGTAGCTGTGGAAGGGCCAGCCTGGATCTGGAGTTTGGAGTCCCATGAAGACAGGACCAGGCAGTGCAGTATCCTGGGGGGGCTCACTGGCTGCTACATACACCCCGGCTCCCTCAGCCCCACAACACTCCAGCCGTGGGACCCAAGGCTGCTCAGACTGTGAGGATGTGACCGCAGCCCAGGTCACTGAGGCCTGAGGGGAATAGAGTAAGCATGCGTTTCTATTTATTTTCTTTTAAAGGAATTTCTGTTTTCTATTAGAGTTGGTTTACCGTGTTATATGTGTGTGAGACATACAGAAATATGATCCAGTTAAAATCACACATACGTCTATTGTTTTTTTGGTTTTTTTTTTTGGGGGAGGGGTTTAAAAATTGTTTTATTTGGGAAAAGTGCGTCTTACAAAAGGGCAGCTGCAAAATACAGAGACCTCTGCAACAATTACTGTTTTTATCCTTTTTTTCTTTAAGTGAAAAGAACGAGTGATATCCGAGACATCAGAGCAGTAGATGGACACATCAGGGGCACCTCCAAGTTATTTTCAGGAAAGAGCAACAAAACGCAAAGCTAAAATTTCCGATCAAGGAATTCTTCTAACAATTTAACATTAGCTTATCTTCTGGATTACCTGAAGCTAAAGATTCTGCTTTCATATAGGTTATTATAGAGTGTTGAGATTTCCAGGTATTGATCTGGTTGACNAGAGACCTCTGCAACAATTACTGTTTTTATCCTTTTTTTCTTTAAGTGAAAAGAACGAGTGATATCCGAGGCATCAGGGCAGTAGATGGACACATCTGGGGCACCTCCAAGTTATTTTCAGGAAAGAGCAACAAAATGCAAAGCTAAAATTTCCGATCAAGGAATTCTTCTAACAATTTAACATTAGCTTATCTTCTGGATTACCACCCTCTGTTTCCCCTTTTAGTGGAAAAGCCTGACTTACTATACTGTCAACCAATGACTCCATTACAGGAAATGCCTTAGAATGTAGTTTTGAATCTCACTGTCTGGCTGCAAAGCTTGGGGATGGAATGAGGCAAATACCCACAAAAGAGGAACACAAAAACCTGACAAAAAACGCCTCAAATGAGGATAAAAGTTTGTCAAAGTGCCTGGACTGAGAAGTCTAGGAGATCATACAACATTAAACACAACTCTGGACCCAAGCCCTAGGTTGTGTTAATACATGGGATAACCAGATAGTTTGCACTTCTGTGGCTAACCCCATTTCTCTATTTATACAGACAGAGCTAGCACTGCTCTATTAACAGCTACCAATAAACTGCTTTGTCCTTTAAGATCTATTTGCCANGGACTGAGAAGTCTAGGAGATCATACAACATTAAACACAACTCTGGACCCAAGCCCTAGGTTGTGTTAATACATGGGATAACCAGATAGTTTGCACTTCTGTGGCTAACCCCATTTCTCTATTTATACAGACAGAGCTAGCACTGCTCTATTAACAGCTACCAATAAACTGCTTTGTCCTTTAAGATCTATTTGCCAAATTTTACTTTATTTTACTTTACAATACTGTATTGGTTTTGCCATACATCAACATGAATCCGCCACGGGTGTACATGAGTTCCCAATCCTGGACCCCCCTCCCACCTCCCTCCCCATACCATCTCTCTTTAAAAAATGTTCAGCTTCACTGAGTTTTATTTGACAAATACAATTAAAATAAGATATTTAAAGTGTACCTCATGGTGATATTTAAACTTAATTTTTAAATGTTACTTTCCACATACAGTTGTTAGAAAATATTGCCTCTGCTCCCCATGTTGAACAATACATCACTGAACCTATCTTACACTCAATGGTTTGTAAGATATTAAATCTGTTTTTATAGATACTGTCCATTTCTGTAAATGAATAAAGCAACACTTATTTAACCATCTTATTAAATTTTTTAACAAAAAGCTTTTCCCAACATTATAATAAATTCCTTTATTTTATTTGAAATAAAGTTTGACAATGATTCTAATGCTTTCTGCTTTCACTTAAAATAGCATGAGATATTTTCCTGGACTATCTGGATCCGCCCAAAGTAATCACAAAAATCCTATCACTTCAAAGAGAAACAATGTCCAAACTGATAATTAATTATATCACACTGTGATATAAGCAAGACTGATCAGCTCTTGCTGGCTTTCATGTAAGGAGATCATAAGCCAAGAAACTTGGGAGCCATGTCATAAAATGAAGAGAAAAAAATGGCTAAAAGAGTTCACCCAATGTGAACTCTACTTGTAAAAAATTTTATTTACAAGAATATAAAGTACAGTTACAAGTATATGAAGTATAGTTAATTTCATGGAGAAGGAAATGGCAACCCACTCCAGTGTTCTTGCCTGGAGAATCCCAGGGACGGGGGAGCCTAGTGGGCTGCTGTCTATGGGGTCACACAGAGTCGGACACGACTGAAGTGACTTAGCTTAGCTTATAGTTAATTTACAAAGTTTAGTTCGTTTCTGGTGTACAGCAAAGGGTTTCGGTTGTATATATAAATATATATATATATATATATATATATATTCCTTTTCAGATTCTTTTTCATTATGGTTTATTACCGCATATTGAATATTGCTCTCTGTGCTATAATCGTAGGACCTTGCTGCTCATCTAGTTTAAATATAGCAGGTTGTATCTGCTAATCCCAAGCTCTTAACTTTGTATCTCCCAAACTTTATCCCTGCCCCACCCTCTTTACCCTTCGGTAACTGTAAGTTTGTTTTCTATATCTGTGAATCTGTTTCTTTTCTGTGAATAAATTCATTTATATCATATTGTAGATTCTACAAATACTGGAACGTATGGTATTTGTCTTTCTAAGTTACTTCACTTAATATGATCATCTCTGGGTCCATCCATGTTGTGGCAAATGGCATTATTTCATTCTTTTTATTGGCTGACTAGTAGTATCTTGTGTGATACACACACACACATCACATCTTCGTTATTAGTACTGCTATGAATGCTGGGGTACCTGTATCTTTTTAAATTAGAGTTTTCATATTTCCTGGATTTATACCCAGAAGTGAGATTACTGGATCATGTGGTAATTCTATTTTTAGTTTTCTGAGGAATCGCCACACTATTTGTCATAGTGGTACATCAGTTTACCTTCTCATCAACAGTAAACTCTATTTTCAGTATTTATTTATTTTTAAATGTTTGGTTAAAATGAGAAATATATTCTATGAAAATCTAAATTAATATTCTGCTCTTCAATCTAGAAATCAAATTCATCAAAATATAAATTCTTTTACTTTGGTTGTGGTAAAATGTATATTAAGTGTTTTTTATACATTATGTTATATTTTTTTAACATGAAAATGAAATGAAGAGGATATATGCATATTGATTCATACCATAAACCACAAATCAGGCACAATTTCTTGCCTGAAATAATGAATGCATTTGGGTTTTGACTATAAATGCATCTAAGTGGTTTTTAAAGGCTAATGACATGAGATAGTTCATTTGTACTTTGTTAATGTACAACATTAATGATGTCTACAATTTTAAATGCATTAAACTGTGGTTGATTATCTTCCTGTGTACACATTCCAGTTCTGAAATTTAATTGAAGCTCAATAATGTACTGCATTTCTGTCCTTTTTTTCAATTATTCTATTATGCAGATCTAATGTGGAGAGAGATCAAAGTTGCATTTGAATATTATTTCTTGCTTTTAAAAGCAGAATTATATGGGGTTTCTGATGGGAGAGATTTTCTAAATGGAGTAACATTTAGAAAAAAAAAAGTAGGTTTCTATTATTAAGAATTAAGCTCCGAGAAAATCTCATAGAAAAGAAAAAAACACTTCACATGTACTATTTGAAGCAAAGCGCAAGGTGGAATCTTAGAAATCATTCATTCTAAACTGTTCATTTTTCAAATAAGGTTATTATCTTGCAGATAAATTCAGCATCTAAGATACCGATCTTGTTAGTGATTATATGACAACTGTAATTCACATCTTCTAAAGTCTTGTAAAATTGGCTTAAAAAACTTATAGTTATGAAAAAAGCAGTTAAAGTACACAGGAAATAGAAGTTCAAATATCTACTACTTTAGTTAAAATCTACTATACATGTTCACTGCTATGGGAGTTTGGACTGTGTCAGATTGGTTAGTCTGGGACTTTATTTACTGGAACATGCTTCTGTATAAGGCTCCGGATTAGAGTTTACCTTAAGAGACATCAGTTCAGTTCAGTTCAGTCACTCAGTCATGTCCGGCTCTTTGCGACCCCTGGACTGCAGAACGCCAGGCTTCCCTGTCCTTCACCAACTCTCGGAGCCTACTCAAACTCATGTCCATTGCGTTGGTGATGCCATCCAACCATTTTATCCTCTGTCATCCGCTTCTCCTTCCACCTTGAATTTTTCTCAGCATCAAGGTCTTTTCCAAGGAGTCAGTTCTTCACATCAGGTGGCCAAAGTATTGGAGTTTCAGCTTCAACATCANTGATCTTCATTTTCTGAATGTTGAGCTTTAAGCCAACTTTTTCACTCTCCTCTTTCACTTTCATCAAGAAGCTCTTTAGTTTTTCTTCACTTTCTGCCATATGGGTGGTGTCATCTGCATATCTGAGGTTATTGATATTTCTCCTGGCAATCTTGATTCCAGCTTGTGTATAAGTTTAGGGATGATACATTCTAAGCAGAAATATCACTTCATTGGCTTGACTTTCTTAAACAGGTTGGACAGGGAAACAGAAGGGTGAAACCAGAAGGAAGAACACCAGTTAAGGTTTTGATAGATTATAGCCAAGCAGGCTAGTAAGCACTTTTTCATACCTATTTGTGCATAGCACATCACCCTAGGGCCTGAGCATTTTATGGTAGACATGATAGAGCAATTGTGGGGCTACCACAAATAAATATTAAATGTATCCTGCCTCCCCATTCCTATTCTCTAATATCTCCCCACTAGTGTCAGCTTCAACAGCTCTGAAGAGGGGCTGATGTATAACAGTTGATGACGATGTAGAAAAAATTTACATGCATGGGAACTAAGTTCCTTCAGTCACGTCCAACTCTTTGTGACCCTATGGACTGTAGCCTACAGGCTTCTCTGTCCATGGGGATTCTCTAGGCAAGAATGGAGTGGGTTGCCATGCCCTCCTCCAGGGGATCTTCCTGACCTAGGGATCCAGCCCATGACTTTTATGTCTCCACCATTGGCAGGCGGGTTCTTTACCACTAGTGGCACCTGGGAAGCCCAGAAGGAATTTACACACTCACTTAAATTTTTTTTGACAAATACACAATTCTTTTGATTATTTATGGATAAAACACAAGATGAAAATAGTCATTATTTAGTGGGAATACTAATGTCATGGAGATTCATTACTTTTTAAAAAAACTGGATGTTAAAGATCCCCAGAAGGCCAGTCTAGCTTGCAAAACCCTGAGAAAATATTTCATTAAATGAATTCTCACAAGTGACTTCACAAAAATAGCACTGACCTTGAACTTCACAAAACAGCTGTTTAGAACTTATTATAAAGGAACATCTACCTTGGACAAGAGAGAAAAGTCTAGATGTATTATCTATAACACAGAAAGCTACTATTTAAAGAGTGATTATANTAAATGAATTCTCACAAGTGACTTCACAAAAATAGCACTGACCTTGAACTTCACAAAACAGCTGTTTAGAACTTATTATAAAGGAACATCTACCTTGGACAAGAGAGAAAAGTCTAGATGTATTATCTATAACACAGAAAGCTACTATTTAAAGAGTGATTATAATTAACAGTTCAGCTATCTTCTTCTACATTATTCCTGATTGACAAATTGTGGGGGCACACCACAAGATAATTAACAGGTTTAATAGAGTAAGGATGTTGGTACTGAATGTTTTATTCAGAGGTAAACAGACTGATTTTATGGGGAGAAAAAGCTAGCACTTAGTTTTGTATTTATTTGTTTGTTGATTTCCCTACTTTTATTTCCAGTCTATAAAAGGCACCAAATGAAATGTTTTTATCAGTAGAATTACATCAGACATTGAATTATATTTACTGTGTTTAGTTTAGTTCTGGCACCCATTTACTCTGGTATAAATTTAAAAATGCAGTCTCCTAACAGGCAATGACTTATCTTCAAAATGCAATGTTGTCACAATTCTTTTTTTCATGTTCAAGTACAATATGATTGAAGCTAGTTTTAGTCCAAAATGAAGGGGGTGATTTTAGCTCTCCATTAGTTAACTCTGAAGAATAAGAGTGACGTTGGTCTTAAGAAACGTCAGGATCTAGAGAGTTAGAAGAGTTTTAGCTTCTATCCAACTACTCTTCATTCCTACCCCACTTCACTGAGTTTTGTCTATATTCTCTTCTATGCAGAGTTTTATAGCCTGGGGTTGGAATACAGGTGTAGGGAGCTGTCCCTACATCACAGCTAAGCACCAAAGAACACTCAACTCTATGTGAGGGTGTCAGGTGGTGAGTTGTTGGAGACTTTCCACTCCAGTGTTAGCATGGGAAATACAGAGTAAGATCCTGATTGCCATGGCTTAAATCATATACTAGCCATGGGTCAATTATTGTGGCCAGGGAACTAGAATATCCTTGAATCACGAGAACTATCCTAACTTGGTGGTGGTGACTTGATGCTGTGATTGGCATCCAGAACTCCATGGACCACAGACTGGATTATAGAGACATATCAGGTTGCTGATAAGAAATGAAACACAACTAAAAAATTGTCTGTTATAGATACAGTTTTAAATGACAACCCACTCCAGTATTCTTGCCTGGAAAATCCCAAGGACAGAGGAGCCTGGCCGGCTACAGTCTGTGGGGCTGCAAAAGAGTCGGACATGACTGAGTGACTAAACAACAACAAATGCATGTTTTTCTAAACATTAAATAAATCCATATTGATAGGACTTCATGTAAATGCATTGCTTTTAAAATTTATAATAGAAGGACAAGAGAGAGAATCTCTAATATTTTAAAATCCTATCTGAGTCCTACTGTTCTGTTTAATTTTCATTGAGTTACTACATGTGCAGGGCATTTTTTGGCCTCTTGCCATGAATGTAAACCCATTGTCCTTCAAGTAATTTAGAGAATAAAAGACAGAGAAGGAAAGAATTCACCTTTGACATGTCTAGCCTTATTTAAGTCTTGTTTTTTTCTCTGAGAGTTTTCAAGTTGAACCTCTCCTCGTCCATTGATATTTCCTTGATTTTTTTTCTTTTTCCTTGTGCTTAAGTGACTTTCCCATATTCTGTCTCTTGCAGGTATTATTCTCTGGCACCTCTATCATCTCTATAGTCATCTCCTTTTCACTGGGATTCAAATTTATTCTTGTTAAAACTATGTTATCCATCAGATCATTCTACTAACTCAGACTCCAGAAACTATTTTTTTCCTGATAAGAATTATTCTCCACCATTTAGTCCTCTCATCACAGAATCTTGGCACATTTTCAGTTAGTACCTCTTCTGGCCCTTTAAATGGAGTTAGCCAAAGAGAGCAAATGAATAAAACTTTGGGGAGAAGCCCATAGCTAGCATTCAGCCTCCAGAGTTGGACACGACCGACGCGACTTAGCAGCAGCGGCAGCAGCATTCAACCTCAACAACCTCCTACTTGCCCAGTCCTACTGCTGTGTCTGCTTTTCATTCCCCCCCCCTTTTT
Source organism: Neotragus pygmaeus (assembly GCA_006410875.1). NCBI lineage: Eukaryota > Metazoa > Chordata > Mammalia > Artiodactyla > Bovidae > Neotragus > Neotragus pygmaeus. The sequence goes on along the minus strand of SJYV01055323.1, from coordinate 67,523 downwards.
TTTTTGTAATCTCTGAATTCGTATCACAATTAAAACCATCTACCCCAGATCCTCACTTGTGTATTTGTAACCCGTGTTGCCTCTTTCCTGTGTCTCTGATTTTGCTTGGTTCTGTTCCCTCCCAGACCCCACTTTCTCTGCTTTACCTCAACTCTGGCTCCTACTAGATCTAAAAATGCTTCACAGGCAAGAGATTTTTCTCCAGCCATGGTCTTTCTGTCACAGTTTGGGACATGGTCAATATGAGTTTTTGGCAGTATCAGCACATTATCTTAGAGGTTTTAATCTTTCTAAGAATTCCTGAGGTAACTTTGTGAGAGGATTAATCATTATGGCTACCAAAATTGTAGAAAAATAAGTGACTTCATGATGCTTATTACTGTCATAGAAGTAGGAGACACTGTAGTCTCAAGTCCATTTCAAATAAGTACATTTTACATATGTACAGCATGTATACATATATAGATACACACACATATGCATATACATTGCCTGCACACACACACACACACACGCACACACACACACACACACATCGATATACACAGGGCTTCCCAGTGGCTTAGCGGTAAAGAATCTGTCTGTGAAGCAGGAGCCTCAGGAGATGCATATTCTATCCCTGAGGAAGATCTCCTGGAGGAGGGCATGGCAACCCACCCCAGTATTCTTCCCTGGAGAATTCCCATGGACAGAGGAGCCTGATGGGCTACAGTCCATGGGGTTGCAAAGAGTTGGACACGACTGAAATGACTGAGCATGCACACATGAATATATAGACATGTACATATACCCATATATACATTGCCTGCAAAGACTATATAGTAAAGGAGCTGAACTCTAACCATCTAACCATACAGTAATCATTAAAAAAAAAAATTCAACATTCATAGGGAAATGCAAATTATCTTTGGAAAGTACTATCTGTGGGAAAAATATACAAAATATTAGAACCTTTAAGAGGATTTATGGAGTAAAATGGAGAAGGAAGTCCGACTCAGGTGTGGAATATCCAACAACTTTAAAGCTTCTGCCTTAAGTAAAAACACATACAGCTTTTTCCAATTTCAATTAAACTCATCTTTTTAAGTTTCCCCAGCAAGAAAGGTCACTTCTTCCTCTGGCCAGTGGCCTTTCCAGGAGGAAAGGTATTGGGGTTGAGCACAGACGTGCACCTCGTTACTTGCTCTGCACCCGCTGTGCTCAGACAGCTGCCTCCAGTGTCTAGCCCCATAAATGCCTGTGATATTTTGCAATTCCTGTCATCTCTGGCTGATCCCCTGATACATGAAGTTAGAAAGTCCAGTCCTTATCTGAGGACCCCAGATTCCAAATCTACCTGTTTGGAACTGGTAATAAATATTCTTACCTAGACAGCTAGAAGGGCTATTACCATAGTGGCCAAATATACAACTAAATTGCTAATCTAGAAATGGTTGTTAAAGATAACTTAGGGCAAGTCTTTATTTTATACATGAGACAACTGAGTTCCAAAGTAAAAATTATTTACTCTAAGGACTGATGCTGAAACTGAAACTCCAATACTTTGGCCACCTGTGCAAAGAGCCAACTCACTGGAAAAGATCCGGATGCTGGAAAAGATTGAAAGCAAAAGAAGGGGGCAGCAGAGGATGAGATGGTTAGATAGCATCACCAATTCAATTGATGTGAATTTGAGCAACTCTAGGAGATAGTGAAGGACAGGGGAGCCTGGGGTGCTGCAGTCTATGGGGTCTCAAAGAGTCAGACATGACTTAGTAACCGAACAACAACAAAATGTCATGTAGTGAGCGAATCCTGTTTTGGAATTCAACTCTTTAAGGTCTGTTGCACTGTGTTGCACTGCCTGCCACATTTTTCCCTCTAAACAAAAATTGCAGCATATTTGTTTCTGAAATAAAATCCTTCCCCTGGCTGATGTTTTAGAGAACATGAAGACATTTAAATAATAAAACACTACCAAACCCCTCGGTGAGGTGTCCTTATTTACACAAGAGTAATGGCCAGTAAAGGCTAATCCCTTCCCACTGCACCTTATTCATAACTCTGGTAGAGCTTTCATCACACTGTGGATAATCTGTCTCCATATGTATTTTCCAACACTTGACTGCTCATTCATCGAGAGAATGTCTTACGAACTTATGAATCCATAATGCCTAGCATTACAACAGATGTGTAAGAGGAGTTCAGTACCCAAGTGGTGCACAAATGAAAAGAATGGACAGAAGCATGAATGCATGGAAGGTCTGAAAAACAAAGCTGCACATGGAGATGAACCCGTGTCATGTGGAGCAGTAAAAGCCAGACCAACACGCTTGAATTTGATGCACCCAGACATAGAATAAAGAGACTTGGTATAAGTAATGTTTAACAAGAAGGTATAGATAGATAGAAGAGAACTACTGCTTTTGGATACAGAGATTCCATTTGAATCACACAGTTCTTCCTAAACCAATGAAACAGAAATAATGCTTAAGAACAAACCTGACAGGAAGAGGGAGAATAGATTTGGAGGACATGGTGTCAGGAAAGTTACATAACTCAAACTCTACCAGAATACATCTAGTCTAAGAGAGGGATTGCCAAGATATTATAAATACAAAAACAGTCAAGCCTAAAATGATATTGTTGCATAATCCATGAAAGATGTCCTAAGTGCTGAAAACCATATTTGACTTACATCTTTATAAACACAGCTCAGCTATCACTTCTTGACAGGAGTGATGTACGGTCTTGGGCAGAACTTCTCCGCTGGTATACCAGAAGTCTTCAAGCAGCTTGAAGCCCCAAAGGTGGACAGATACCTATGGCCAGCCATATTTCTCTCCAAGAAGCCTTAACTATTTACCCTACATGCAATACAAATAATCTCATTTCTCTGAGTACATGACCTGAAAATCAAATGCAGCTAAGTCTCACTATGCTATCTTTAACTTCTGATGTAATTAATGATTCAATGTTACCACTTTAGGCAAAGGATGCAATATATACTAAAAACTTACTTCTATCTTTGGGGTATCCAATTCCAATGATCTTCAGGGGTTCAAGACAGTGCAGATGGAGCTGAATACAGTCTGATGCTCATCAACAACAGATACCTATGAGAAAAGCAATACAAAAAGAGAAGATTAATACTCTGCAACTGCAGGAGTATTAATACTCTGCAACAGCAGGAGATAAGCCACAGACTGTCTATTCGATCAGTGATTGAGCACAAATGTTTGCCAGTTATGGCCAATGATATGAAAGGGACAGCTGGCTAAAGGGGATTTGGAGATAAGTAATTTCTTTGATTAAAAGAGACGAGGAGGAGTATCAGAAAGATAAGGAGGATGAAGAAATGAGGAAGAAGAGGGAAAAGAAGAAAGAGGAGAAAGAGAAGGAGGAAGGAGAGGAAAAGAAATCCTTGATGCTTTTTTGTGTGCTCAGGAGGTCACCATCTTAAACTGCTGCAGTTAACCTGCAGCCCTAAGAACACAGCATAGACAACAAATACAAACCACTGTACACAAAATACACAAGCAACGAGGATTTGCTGTATAGAACAGGGTACTCTATATCTTATAAAAATGTACAATGAATGTAATCTGAAAAACAAACAAACCTGAATTACTATGCTATACTCTTAAAACTAATACATTATAAATCAACTATATTTCAATAAAAAAAGACTATAGCCTAAAGGAACCCAGTAAAGCTTGCTGAGAACTCTCAAATCAACCCAGAAACACTATCTTCATCTTTTTATGTGAAAAATATAAACACCTTTTTAGTTTCATTTAAACTTGCATTTTTTCAGCTGTAGGCAATAATAACAAGCACAACTAACACTTAAGAGAAACACCAAGAGTTTTGAAGGGATAGCATCTCCAAAGGCATTAGAATGTGATGGACATGAAACTTCTTATCAGGATTGCAAGATAGTTGATGACAGTGGAATAATATCCCAGAAGTTTTGAGATAAGGGGTTTTTGAACTGCATTTCTGTTGCTTGCTAATCCATCAAGTATGAAGGTATTTAAACCTTTCCATCTCTCCTACTTCTTTCTTGTCATGATTAGATGAGAATATATATACAAGCAAAATTAAAAATGAATCTAAGATATGAAGATGTCAAATCTAAGAAAAATTGGGGAAGGGCATGAGAGAGACAGAGAGAGAAATCTTTGAATGACAGCTATGTAGAAGTATAAAAAACTTTCAGTCTAATACTGACATTTCCCTGAAGAAGGAAACGGCAACCCACTCTAGTATTCTTGCCTGGAGAATTCTGTGGACAGAGGAGTCCGGCAGGCTACAGTCCATGGGGTCGCAGGAGTAGGACACAACTTAGCAACTAAATCACCACCATCAATACTGATCTTTAGTCAAGAAACTGCATAATTTTGGTTGCATAATAAAAATAAGTGCACAATTCTTTCTTCCATGAGATTAAAATAAGCATCTAGAAATACCAGGAATTAAAAAATGTGCTAAAAATTGTGATCCAATTAGTAAGCGATGTGGCATGATTTCTATTGAGTGATGAAATTTATTAAAATCAATGTCATTTAGCCTTGATGCCTTCAAAATTCTCCTTTGAACAATATAGAACCTGCGGCTTGGCTCATAGATTCTCCTATGTAATATTTTAAAAATTATCCCTTGTGGATTTCACTTTTCCACAATAACCCTAGAGATACCCTGGTTTCTCAGACTCAGCACTGTTTATACTCGGACCAGATAAATTCCTTGCTGTAGCAGCCTGTCCTGTTCATTGTAAACTATATAGCAACATCCCTGGCCTCTCTTCACTAGATGCCTTTAACACTCCAGTTCTGACAATCCCAAGCATCTCCAGTCATTGCTAAATGTCTCTTCAGAGGGAGATGGCAGAATTGCTTCTGAATTTTAAAACACTACTCTAGACAAAGCATGGAAATATTAAATGTAAAAAACTATATGTGTTATAAATGTTGAATACATTAAAGTAGGGGTACGGTTGAGAGATGGTTTTTCTGGTAACTCTGCTGGTAAAGAATCTGCCTGCAATGCAGGAGACCCCAGTTCAATTCCTGGGTCAGGAAGATCCCCTGCAGAAGAGATAGGCTACCCACTCTAGTATTCATGGCTTCCCTGGTGGCTCAGATGGTTAAGGATCCACTTGCAATGTGGGAGATCTGGGTTTGATCCCTGGGTTGGGAAGATCCGCTGGAGGAGGGCATGGCAACCTACAGCAGTATTCTTGCCTGAAGAATCTCTATGGACAAAGGAGTCTGATGGGCTACAGTCCATACGGTCACAAAGTGCCTAAGCACACAAGCACAGTGGAGAGAAGTGGAGTGATGGTGTGCAGGGAAGGAAGAGACAGAAGTGAATGGACATTGTTCACTTATACAGAAGACACTGAATACCATCTAAAGTTCCTGAACCAATACAAAATGTTAAGGTTATTTTTAAATTTATAGACAATAACAGACCAAAACAACCAGGTATGTTTAAAAAAACATTGGGAGAAGGGCTGGCTGCAGGAGGCATTTTTAAAAAGTATTTTTCATACTAGACAATAAATAAATATAGATAAAAATTATATATCAAGAATTTACATGACAAGAGAAGACTCTTGAGAATCCTTTGGACTGAAAGGAGATTAAACCAATCAATCCTAAAGGAAATCAACCCTGACTATTCATTGGAAGGACTAATGCTGAAGCTGAATCTTCAATACCTTGGCCACCTGATGTGAAGAGCTGACTTATTGGAAAAGACCCTGATGCTGGGAAAGATTGAAAGTAGAAGAGGAAGGGGCTGGCAGAGGATTAGATGGTTAGATAGCACCATCAACTCAATGGACATGAATTTGAGCAAACTCTGGGAGCAGTGGAGGACAGAGGAGCCTGGTGTGCTACAGTCCATTAAGTCACAAAGAGTTGGACATGATCTAGTGACTGAACAAGAGCAACCACAACATATATCATTTAGAGTTATTGAGTTTACAATTAAGAGTATTAAAAAAACAGTCAAGGAAGTTTTCTCTCAACTTTCATTATTTGAAATACCTTTTAAGCAATGACTTTTATTTACCTTTAAACATGTCAATTCATTTCAGTTCAGTCACTCAATCATGTCTGACTCTTTGCAACCCCATGGAATGCAGCATGCCAGGCTTCCCTGTCTATAACCAACTCTCGAAGCTTGCACAGACTCATGTCCATCAAGTCATGTCTTAATCATGTCTTCAGTTCAGTTCAGTTCAGTCATGTCCAGCTCTTTGTGACCCCATGAATCACAGCATGCTAGGCCTCCCTGTCCATCACCAACTTTTAGAGTTCACTCAGACTCACGTCCATCAAGTCAGTGATGCCATCCAGCCATCTCATCCTTTGTCGTCCCCTTCTCCTCCTGCCCCCAATCCCTCCCAGCATCAGAGTCCTTTCCAATGAGTCAACTCTTCGCATGAGATGGCCCAAGTACTGGAGTTTCAGCTTCAGCATCATTCCTTGCAAAGAAATCCCAGGTCTGATCTCCTTCAGAATGGACTGGTTGGATCTCCTTGCAGTCCAAGGGACTCTCAAGAGTCTTATCCAACATATGTCTTAGTACTCAAATGAGTACTTACTCAAAAGGTACTTAACAAAGTACCTTACTCAAATGACCTTTGAGATTATGGATTTACATGGTGAAAGGAGTTCTAATAGCAGTGAAAAGGAAAATTTTCAGTCTCTCTCTGGAAATTTTTTCTTTCTAAAATGATCTGACCAATTTTATCTCTATTGGGTATTCAATAAATGCTTATTGAAGATTTCATTTCAATTTCTTGCCTGTTTTGCCCATAAGTTAATGTGGAAATACTCTCCTCTTTTTTTTTTAACCCATTTAGCCTTGACTTCCTGCCACCCATTCTCCAGATGTCAATGAGATAATCAAAGTTCACCGCATTTTAAAATCTCTTAGAAAACCACGAACACTCATTTAGACCTCAAATTAGGGGTCAGTGATTCAGCCCAGAGCGGACAGCATCTGAGAGCTCACTGAATGAGACGTAGCAATAATCCTCAAGCGATTATTCTCTAATCTTTGCTGGCAGAGGCTTTAAAGACAGCCCAGAGAGTTCATTATGCAAATAGAATTGTCTGGATCTGCTGACAGGGACTGAACTGAGCAGACGCTCCACATAGATAGCTGCCTGGCATACTCTTCCACCGTGCAAGGAGACACCGGGACATGCTTTCTCTGATCTGCACACATTTATACTGCAATTAATGAAGGGCAAGAAAGTTCATCTTGAAGCTGGGTCATGGAATGCTTAAAACTGAACAGACTCAAGAAACAGAATCTTCTTTGTCACAGTCAGTCGTTAGTGAATGCTGGAGCATTTTTGAAGCTCTGAAATACTCGTCTTTGTGAGATCTATACAAAACAGAAACACAAAACACTAACACACATGTACACATTTAAACTTATTAAACACAACGCAAATGTATACATGTGTTTGTTCACATATTAACATGTGTGTACGTACATGTATTGTGTATATACACATGACATGCATGTGCATAGATACATATACGAATGTATGTGTATGGGTATATACATACATATGTATACATGCTCATGTTTATGACAGCAGAATGCATTAGCCAGTACCCAGTAGTTGTGTAACATGGGCAAGTTCTTACTTGTCGATAAGTTTCCTTATCATCTTTCAGTTCCTTGTCATACGCGTCAGTTTTCTCGTTTTACAATGAAACTAAGAAAAATGCCATCCTCAAAGGGTTGGTCAAAATGTTTTTGTAACCCAGCATTAGATGACTTATTTATAACACTGTTTATATCTTGAACTTCCCTGATACATTTTTCAAAGATTCAATTCTAAGTTCATTTACTTTGGTCAGTACTTTGATATACTTGAAATGTGACTTGATTAAGAAGCATACAACCACTTTATGAGTTCTCAGAAGGTAGTTCTTGTGTGAACGGAAGCATCCGCAGTTTAACTCTGTTATCTTTAAAGTCAGGCAGCGTCACCACCATGTGTCAAGTCTGCCTCTGGTCTAGCAGCCTAATGTCACGGTCAGTAGTGGTTACCGAACATCTTCTGTGTACCAGGAAAGACTCCAGGGAATTCTGGGCAAGGCTGTCAGTGATGGTTCCGTTCTTCAAGTTACCTAAACTCGAGAGATAAAGATGAGGCTATAAATCAAATGCCAGTTAAAACAAGATCATATTGAGGTTTTGTTCATTCAAATTGGCAAATACATATTTGCCATAAATATGAATACATATGTATTTAACAATAACAGTTGGCTGACATGGTGAAATTTAAGGCACACATTGTTGGTGTTAGTATAAATTGATCAAAAAGAGATGTCAAGTTTCTGAGAAACCGACAAATGCTTATTCAGTTTGATAGTACATTGACACTTCTGGGAATTTTTCTTAGAGAAATAACTTATGTACCAGATATTGGTGCATTGATATTCATCATAATACTTTAAAAGTTTTTCTATGTAAATGCCATAGTTGCAAAAAGTTTAAATAAGTCATAGTGTGTCTATAAATGTAATATATATTAATATATATAGCATATATGTGTATGATATAGGGAAGTTGTGTGGTACAGTTTAATTAAAATGAAAGAACATAGAAATATTAACTCTCATATCCCCCCAGCACACAGACACACACAGAAAAAATAATCTGCTTAAAATACTAGCAGTAGATTAATGGTTATTTTCATTTCTTTATTAATACTTTCCTTTTTTCCATGTACTCTACAATCAATAGATCATTTTTGGAGTCAGAAAAATAACCATTATCTCATACATAAGAATTTCAAAAACTAGTTTTTCCATGTGGTATTTTGTTTGTTTTCCTGTTTGTTTGCCTGTTTCCCACATGCAAAATGCAGAATGAAAGGAGAAATGTTTGCTTTGAGCCAAGAATGTCATATTAAAGGCCCTGAAAGCCTGCAGCTTTGAGTAGCTATTGGCATTATTTTAGCAATGTACCCAACTTATTCTTTCAGCCAGTTCCCCTCCCCACCCCCCGCCCGAGAAGATTCAGCAATTAAATGGCCTTTTCTAACAAGACCCATCAGATGTAGTCACAGGTAATGACAGCATTATGTAAGCCCGCTATCTGCAGTGAAACTCCAAATGTGCATTCTACCAACTAGCAATTTTCCCAATCAGCTCTTTATTTCACGGTGCCACCATCCTTTAGAGCCCTAATCATGGAGGTGGCTCTGGAGAAAAAACCATGTTCTGTCTGAACTCAGTGGGTAACGAACATACAAGGACAGAATGTGCTTTTTGCTCTCTGTAGCACAGTGTGCTTTCCCTGCTTTGCAGTCATTTTCTCCAATTCAATGCAAATTCTTATAATTTCCCCCAGAAATAAATGCTATTAAATGCCCTATTCTTCTCTCCCATGTCAGAAACTTTACACCCTACCATCAGCTGTATATTTGTCAAAATCAAAACTCTACATTGGAAGCCACAGAATGACAGACAACAGCCAATGTTGTCAGCTAGAAATAAGAGCAATGTCCAGAGTGCAGAAGACAATTAATAATGACAAGCAGACATTTCATTGTGATGGGTATCATCATCCTTCATCTCCCATGTCACACCTGGCTGTTTCATCAATTGTGCTCAATCCTGTTTGACTCTTTGTGATCCCATGGGCTGTAGCCCACCAGGTTCCCTCTGTCCATGGAATTTTCCAGGCAAGTCTAGCGGAGTGGGTTGCCATTTCCTCCTCCAGGAGATCTTCCTGACCTAGGGATTGAATCCACGTCTCTTGAGTCTCCTCTACTGGCATCTGGATTCCTTTACCACTGCATCACCTGGGAAGATCTAAATAAATGGTTTACGAGTTATCACAAAACAGAACAAAATACAAAAATAACTTAATGCAAACCAGTACTATGATTACTTCTTAAATTTTGATTCTATCTGATTTATGATGGTTTTATTCAAACTCCAGATACACAAGTAGAAAACACAGCTTGGTTGGGAAAGGATTGTTGGTTGGCTTGTCTCTACTTCAGACTGAGTGAAAATTGCACAATGATTGCTAGAGGCCATTAAAAATGTCCTAGAATATTTTTGAGAGATAGTATTAACACTATAGTAGTCTATATTAGTGTTAATGAAGTTAATAGGTAGCGAAAGATAGAGAAGAGCAGATTGAGAAAGTGATTCTAAATTAGAAATAGCTATTTTATAGTTTTTTTTTAAATTTTCATTAATCTTCAGACGTGAATGTAAGCATGGCCTATCCCACACGGGAAAAGATCACACAGGAATACACATGAAACATGCATGTCCAGATCTGGAATCACAGTGGTGGCTGATTTTTCTAGGATAAACCAACCAATGGATGGCAGATTTCAGAATAACGGTCCTATTAGGAAGTATCGGGTTAGCCAAAAATTTGTTGAGGTTTTTCTGTAACATCTTTTGGAAAAATCCTAACAAACTTCTTGGCCAACGCAATATAATATCCTAGCAATAAAACCTTGTCCTTTGTTAATACATGTCCTTACTCTTCGTTTCAAACATTAAAATGAATAAATTAAGGAAGACTTTTTTTTTCTGACAAACACTGGTATATGACTAAATAACTTTACAAGTGTTGTTGTTCAGTCACTAAGTCATGTTTGACTCTTTGCAACCCCATGGACTGCAGCAGGCCAGGCTTATTTGTTCTTCACTATGTCCTGGTGTTTGTTCAAATTCATGTCCACTGAGTTGATGATGCCATCCAACCATCTTATCCTCTATCCTTCCCTTCTCCTCCTGCCCTCAATCTTTCCCAGCATGGGTCTTTTCCATTGAGTCAGCTCAATGGGTCTTTTCCATTGAGTCTGCTCTTCGCATCAGGTGGCCAAAGTATTAGAGTCTCAGCTCCAGCATCAGTCTTTCCAATGAGTATTCAGAGTTCATTTCCTTTAGGATTGACTGGTTCAATCTCCCCTTAGTCCAAGGTACTCTCAAGAATCTTCTCCAGGACCACAATTCAAATTACACAGGTTCACTCACTTAATTCTCATAACTCCAATTTACAGAAAAGGAAACCAAGACACAGGAGGACTGAAGAGGCCTCACACAGTTAGAACAAGGCAGAGCTCAGACTCCCAACCAGAGCACCTAGCTCCCAGACCCATCTGCTTCATCATTATACCACATCGCCTCCATTGTAGTTCTGACAATTTTTACTCTGTTTAGGAAGTCCAACAGTTCCTCCAGGGTGTTCAAAGGCTGACACCCGAGATTCTACCAAGGAATATCTGATTTTGTCTGTTTTATATAATGGGGTTCTGTATGAAATTGTATTTTAAGAAGGTGCATAAAGTGTGCTTTACAAAAGTTACTATTTGGGGATACATCCAAAACCACTTTATGACCTTACAGTACGTTGGTGTCAACATTGCAAGAGTTCATTTGCACCACAGATAGCTGTTTAGACATCGGATTAAATAAAGACCCTGACTGATGCTCAGATAGTCTTGGGGATGGAGAGTAGGGGAGGCGTTCAAGATGCCTTTGCCTGAGGTGTTCTTTGTCCTTACAATTGTTTTTGTGACTTTTTATAGTGGGATGGTTGAGATATTTAAAGTCTGGCAAAATGAGGGAAGTTGGAAGACAGTTTTATTTACTGACTCTGAAGCCAAGTGTCAAGCACAAGGCATTGGGCCTGGACTGCGTCTCCAGATGAAGCTGACACAAGTTTCTGTGAAGATGAAACAAGTCAAGACACTGTACACTACATCCTTTTAGGTCTGCTCTTTGATTTCCATTTTTACCCCTCGATTTCTTCTAGGTTTTTGGCATCCTTCCCAGGGTTTACTTTTTGGCTTATACAGAGCTTTCTTAATCTATTGCTTATGCGAATTCGAAGAAAATGCATTTAATATTTGTGATGTACATTGAAATACTTAGATAAAATCGAGGTCCAGGCTCTAGATGGGCTTCCCAGTAAGATTTTGGCTTAATATAAGACATTCCTTTAATCTAATGACCAGACCTGAAGGTGGGTCATTTATCTTGTCATTGTAAATGCCGAGTCAGGTATACTACAGCTTTGTCTAACTGATTCTACACAAAATGATTGCTGACTTTGTTCAGAAAAAACAAAACAAAAACTGACTTCAGAATAACTCATTTTATAATTGCACATAAACAGAAGTATAGTATATTTTCACAGATGTAATAAATTTTCCTGTTGTCAGAGTTTCTTAAATAAATCCTTGCTTTAACATACAGTATAAGACTAAACTACTTTTTTCATTTCATTAACATTTCTCTTAAAGTGCCTAATTTACTTTTGGATTACAAGTTAATTTCTATTCCAATCAAGTTTACAACACACAAGGATTTGCAGCATTTTTGACTCAGTGCCATTTTGTCCAAGTTGGTACTTCAGAAGGAATTCCATCATGTCAGATGATAAAAACATATTTGTCTATAACTACAGGTAATGACTGCCTGATAAATTACAACCATGGGAAGAATCAAAGTAATATACCATTAAAATCTGGATTGTAGAGCAGAAGAAAAAGTTACCCTAGAAAAGTATAAGTTCAATATTGTGTTTGTAAAATTTGTGTTAATAATAAATATGTTTGGAAATAACATGAGTAAAGACAATCAGGCAGCTGCTTTAAGGGCACGTTTATGAATTGTTGGAAAGGAAAGTAGAGCATCTTCTTTAACTTAAGGTAACAGTATTTTGGGACTTCCCTGGCGGTCCAGTGGTTAAGACTCCATGCTTACAATGCAATGGTCACAGGTTCGATCCTCCATCAGGGAACTAGATCGCACCACAATGGTGTGGTCAGAAAAATAACAAACAAAGTAACAATATTTCCTATCAGGTACAGAGGGGTAGGCTATCAAGAAGCACCTGCATATATCTATATGCTTTAAACAAAGCACAACTGTTGCAAAAGTTAAAGCACCAAGACAGGTAGCCTCTCCTCTAATGTTTACTGTTCTTCAGTGAATACAAATTGCCACTGGCAGAGAAAGAACATGCCAGACAAATGTTGGTTAGGCTGCAAAACAACCTTAAAAAATCTCATATACAGTGGTTACAGTAATCATCTGATCAACACTTTTGCTGACAGTATTCTTAGCCTACGTAGCTTGTTATGGCAACTGCTACAATTAGAATTGCATCAAAATAATAGCTATCTATTTGCAGAAATTCCATAATGATGTTCTAACGACTGGAAGATGATAACAGCCCTCTTGGCTCTTGTCCGAGATAGATCACAACACATGCTGATAACCCAGTTCAACATTCTTGGGGTTTTTTCCTGCATTATGCATTCAAATGCTGATGGAGCAAGGAGTGAGCTCTCCAACACTACTGACAGATAAATTCTTAAGCCAAAGAAAATTCTCTAGATAATCAATGTATAATTCTTTAAGACATTATACTGTCTATTGTAAAATTATATTCATTGTTATTAAAATTTTGCTACAATGCATTCTATATTTCTATGACTTAGGTTTGTTATTATACTATCTCAAAATATAGTGAGACCTTTGAAAACTTATTTGGGATAAAACAATTTAGCCCAGATTCTGAGGGTTTGGGGGTATTAAAATATCATAATTAAAATAGTTGGTAGTTATACTAACTGAATCATTCAGAAAATATTAAAGTATATGTGGTCTTATGTGTGTTAGTCACTCAGTCATGTCTGACTCTTAGCAATCCCATAGACAGTAGCTTGCCAAGATCCTCTGTCCATGGAAGTCTCCAGGCAAGAATATTGGAGTAAATTGCCATTCCTTTATCCAGGGGATCTTCCCAACCCAGGGATTGAACCCTGGTCTCCTGCATTGCAGGCAGATTCTTTACCATCTATATTACCAGGGAAGTCTGTGGGGTTGCAAAGAGTTGGACACAACTGAGTGACTAAGCACACACACACTTGGTCTAATAAAGAGTTCATAAAATATGCATATTGGAAAATCAAATGTATTTTATTAGTATTAATTAGTTTCATTAGTCTTTTAGATTGTTTTTCTTTCTTCTGTCTTTCTCTGCTGGTAGATAATCAGTGATGCCAACTCACTGCTGGCGTGTGTTAGTCACTCAGTTGTGTCCAACTCTTTGTGACCCCAAGGCCTGTAGCCTGCCAGGCTCCTCTGCCCACGGGATTTTCCAGGCAAGAATACTAGAGTAGGTAGCCATTCCCTTCTCCAGGGGATATTGCTGACCTAGAAACGGAACCCCAGTCTCCTGCATTGCAGACAGATTCTTTACTGTCTGTTGCTGCTGCTGCTAAGTCACTTCAGTCGTGTCTGACTCTGTGCGACCCCATAGACAGCAGCCCACCAGGCTCCCCCGTCCCTGGGATTCTCCAGACAAGAACACTGGAGTGGGTTGCCATTTCCTTCTCCAATGTATGAAAGTGAAAGTGAGGTCACCCAGTCGTGTCCAGCTCTTAGTGACCCCATGGAGGAATATAATGGGAGCATCCATCATATCTAATCTTTAGCTTCTATACTTCTATGAAATAGCAAATAAGATAATTGAAATGACTGTATCATCTCTTGGCCTGTCTTGGAGTACGTCAAGGCTGTATATTGTCACCCTGCTTATTTAACTTCTATGCANACTCTGGGAGTTGGTGATGGACAGGGAGGCCTGGCATGCTGCGATTCATGGGGTCGCAAAGAGTTGGACACGACTGAGTGACTGAACTGAACTGAACTGTAAATCATACAAACCATAGAACACTAAGTTTGCTTCCATTCTCACTCACTTTTTGTTACTTCTAGGTTTTTAGGAATGTTCCAAGAGACTAGGGTGAGAGAAAACCTGTAACCATTAGAGCCTCAACTATTAATTCAGGCCACTGTACTGTTTCTACTTCAGATGGGATGCTATTTATATCATTGAAGATATAAAGAAATACAAAGAAATACAAAGAAATACAAAGAAATAAGGACATAGCTTGAAAATATATCTAAAAATATTGATTCTTGGAAGAAGAAATATATAGATTGGCATGCTTATAAGTGAGTTCAAGTGTCAAGATGAGAACCAAAATCTTCTCAAGGGGCTGTCTAAGTAATTGAGTATCCAGACCAAACTTTCCAGTTTCCTTCCATATGAAAGAATTAAGAATCCTTTTGAGATGGAATACAAACTTTTTCTTGCAAAACAAACTATAGTATGATTCTCAAAACAGATAAATTGTACCAAAGCATGGGTGTTGCTGGCAGTTTAGTTGCTAAGTCGTATGTGACTCTTTGCAACCCCATGGACTGTAGCCTGCTAGATTCCTCTGTCTATGGAATTTCCCAGGCAAGAATACTGGAGTGGATTGTCATTTCTTCCTCCAGGGTATCTTTCCAACCCAAGGATCAAACCTGCATCTCCTGCTTTGGCAGGCAGATTCTTTACCACTGAGCCATCAGGGAAGCATGATTCTCAAAATAGATGACCTGTGCCAAAGTATAACCTGCAACAAAACTATCTAAGTTCAGAAGTTGGAACAGCAGATCTTCGAGATTCATGTTTTCCAAGACAAGACCAGAGACAAATTCTGGTTGTCTCTTCTTTTCCAAAGATAAGGCCACCATCTTCCCTACACCCTTGAAACTCATTTAGTTTACAAATTCTGACCTTCCAGATCTATGCCACACTCATGCTGCTAAGTCACTTCAGTCGTGTCCAACTCTGTGTGACCCCAGGCAGCCCACCAGGCTTCCTCCGTCCCTGGGATTCTCCAGGCAAGAATACTGGAATGTGTTGCCATTTCCTTCTAGTGCAGGAAAGTGAAAAGTGAAAGTGAAGTTGCTCAGTCATGTCTGACCCTCAGCGACCCCATGGACTGTAGCCCACCAGGCTCCTCCGTCCATGGGATTTTCCAGGCAAGAGTACTGGAGTGGGGTGCCATTGCCTTCTCCAATGCCACACTCATAGTTATGACTTAACCTCAGTCTCAAATCTCAGGGGTGCCTTTCTAAAATTGCCTTTGGAGATGTAGTAAGACTCCAGATGTGCTTCATAAAGTTTCATAACTGAGGCTTCTATGATCAATAGATTTTTCTGGGAACCTCTAGGGCTTTTGACTTTTCACTTATTTATCTATTTCTCCAACTCTGCTGCATGACATAAAAACTGGGAAATAACTGTTGGATTTGACCATCTAGAGTTCATAAATGACCTTAAAAAGCACTTTAAATGAAGCCATGGGAAAGTGGTATAACTGTAATGGGCTTAAGAGAGAAGGAGAGGTAAGGAAGTAGGGGCAGTGAGTATAAATTACTTCCAGAAATTTGGCTATAAAATGAGGCAGAAAAATAGAACAGAAGCTGGAGGAGATGGTATTTACAGCACATTAGTATGACTGTGTGCAAACATACTAAATCATGTCTGACTCTTTGCAATCCCAAGGACTATAGCCCACCAGGCTCCTCTGTCCATGGAATTTCCCACGCAAAAATACTGGAGTAGGTGCCATTTTCTCTTCCAGAGGATCTTCCCAATCCAGAGATCAAACATGCATCTCCTGTATTTCCTGCATTGCAGGAGGATTCTCTACTCACTGAGCCATCAGGGAAGCCCAGGATGACAGCAGGAACATTTTAATAATGAGAAAACAATAATGCAGGGGAGAAAGGGAAGAATTCCAGGAGTGAAATACTTGAGCATTTGAGAGAAAATGGGGTCAACTCCCTAAATTGAGGAGCTGAACTTTACACAGGAATATGAATTGTTACTGCAAAGTATGGCTGCAAATATAAATAGCTTGGTTACTCTGTGGCTAGATAAGAAGATTCTCTTCTAGTTTTCTTTGCTGGCTTGTCAGAAAAATGTGCAAGTGAGAAAAGAAATAATGGTGGGAAAATAAAAACAGAATGATGTAGTGGAAATACTAGTCCCAAGCTAGAAGTTTAGGTTCAAGAGTCTCCTCTAATGCTCTGTAGCTGCATGACCATTTCATCTTTCTAAGTTTGGATTTCTTCCTCCCATAAAATGGAAATAATATCTATTTCCATCGTAACTACTCTAGCATTGTGCTACGCTAGCAGTTTGCCATATTTTGTACATTTTTTAAAAGATTTTTTTTTTTAGTTACAAAAAAAAAGTTTTAGAGCATAGTTGCTTTGGCTTCCCAGGTGATGCTAGAGGTAAAGAACCCACTTATCATTGCAGGAGTTGCTTTACAATGTTGTGTTAATTTCTACCGAACAGCAAAGAGTATCAGCTATACGTATACATATATCCCCTCTTTTTGGACTTCCTTCCCATTTGGGTCGCCACAGAGCATTGAGTCGAGTTCCCTGTGCTATACAGTAGGTTCTCATTAGTTATCTATTTTATACATAGTACTGGGCTTTCCGAGTTGTACCAGTGGTAAAGAAACTGCCTGCCAATGTAGGAGATACAAGAGATGTGGGTTTGATCCCTGGGTCGGGAGGATCCCCTGGAGAAGGAAATGGCAAGTCACTCCTATATTCTTGCCTGGAAAATTCCCTGGACGGAGGAGCCTGGTGGGCTACAGTCTACAGGGTCACAAAGAGTCGGACACAACTGAGCAACTGAGCATGCACACTCATACATAGTATCAATAATATGTGCATGTCAATCCCAATCTCCCAGTTCATTCTACCCCGTCTTACCCCATTTGATATCCACAGCTTGTTTCTACATTTGTGTCTCTATTTCTGCTTTGAAAATAAGCTTGTCTATACTAGTTTTTTTTTTTTTTTTCAAATTCCACATATATGCATGTATCTTCTTCTATTTTACTTACCACCTGGCCTTCTAGCTGTATTATCATCTCTAACTCCCTGAACACCCTAAATTCTTTGAGAGAAGATATTATATACAGATTATAACTTTTTTTCTTTGGATCCTGAGCTGTCCTTAATAAGTTCATCATTGATATCTAACAGCTTTGATTAATTCATGCTAGCAAAACTTGTTATACAACTGAAGCTAATGCAATATTGTAAATCAACTATACTTCAATTAAAAACATATAATGCTTACTATGTCAGGCACTGTTGGAAGCACTCTCCATATATTAATGTACTCAAGCCTCAAAATAAATCTTTTAAGTAGAAATTATAAGCATCTTCACTTTAAAGATGAGAAAAGCAAGGTACAAGGAACAGCAGAGCTGGAGTTAAAAATGGGGAATATGACTCCAAAAGCTGAGTTTTACCATCTCCACTGCACTGCCTTCTTGTAAACTCAATTAGTTTCTGTGTTGTGGATGAAGAAATTCATGCTGTATGACTTTGCACTTTTGTGGCAAACTCTGAGTGGGTCTAGCACAGACTTCAGAATGAATAACATTTGACAGACTGTGTTGGCAAATAGCTTAAAGAGTACTCAGAAGATGAGCTCAAAGTAGGCTGTAATTACATAGCAGTCATTTCTAATGGGTCAACTGGCAAAGTTTTTTCATAGCATAAATATTTTTGGTGGCTAAGAAGCAAGAATCGTTGAATAATAATAGTTGAACAGATAATTTATTGAGACTTTGCTATGTGGCAGGCACTAATCTAAGTGGTTAACATATATTATCTCATTCAGTTCTCACAAGGACCCAATAGTACTGAGTTTTCCCATTTTAGAATAAGGGCAGCTGGTACCTGGCAGAGCATGAGTTACAGTACAAGTGTCTTAGTCCAAATTGTACTAAGTACTAAGTCTTAGTCCAAATTGTAGGTTGTAAATTTCCTTAGCACACTGTGTGAGATATTATTGTTATTGTATGTTAGAAGATATATGTGTATTGTTGTTATTATGATTATAGTTACTAAGTACATGAATATTGGGCTTCCCTGATGGCTCAGAAGGTAAAAAATCTGCCTGCAATGCAGGAGACCTGGGTTTGATCCCTGGGCCAGGAAGATGCCCTGGAGAAGAGCATGGTTACCCACTCCAGTATTCTTGCCTGGAGAATTCCATGGACAGAGGAGACTGGGAGACTACAGTCCATGAGGTCGCAACGAGTCAGACATGATTGAGCAACTAACATTTTTCCTTTTCATATGAATATTGCAGTTACTGGGAATTTAGTTTAGGAAAAAGAGGAAAGGTAGAAAAGTTGTATCTGGATACATTTCTTCCAAGATAGCTGGAAGTGAAGTGAAAAATCTAAGCCTAATCACTTTCCCAAAGCTATCTGAACCACACAATTATATCAGGTATTTAGAATTGGCTTATTTCTGTTGAAAAACAAGTCCTTAAATTATCATTCATTACTATAGATATTTTTAATAGATTTTTAATCTGCAATTCTATTTATACTCACGTCTCTCAGCATTTCCATATACCCTAAGGATAAAGAATAATATTATTAAATCTCATAGCTTGTATCATGCGGAGAAGGCAATGGCATCCCACTCCAGTGTTCTTGCCTGGAGAATCCCAGGGATGGCGGAGCCTGGTGGGGTTCCATCTATGGGGTCGCACAGAGTCGGACACGACTGAAGCGACTTGGCGGCAGCAGCAGCAGCTTGTCTCATTCTACAAGGCTATCTTATGTTGTTATATTTGTTGTTGTTTAGTCTCTTAAGTCGTGTCTAACTCTTTCAGGACCCCGTGGACTGTAGCCCACCAGGCTCCACTGTTCATGGGATTTTCCAGGCAAGAATACTGGAGTGGGTTGCCATTTCCTTCTCCAGGGCAATCCTCTTGATCCAGGGATCAAACCCAAATCTCATTATGCCTCCTGAATTGGCAGGTGGATTCTTTACCACTGAGCTGCCTGGGAAGCCCCATGTTGTTATTATATAACCCCATGTTATATATGTTATATGTTATATGTTACACATATATATATATATGTTATATATGTTATAACCCCATGCAAGTATTTTTGTTCTCATAATTTTTTTTTTTTACTTTATTTTACCTTACAATACTCTATTGGCTTTGCCATACATCGACATGAATCCACCACAGGTGTACTTTTTATCTTTATTAGCTATAGGATACTCCCAAGAAACTTTACCAGTACAGTGCAGTTTCAGGCTTGTGACATTAATTTTAAGAAAAATATGAAAAGTTGTAAAACTGGACACAAAGTGAATCTAAGTATGAAAAGGCAGCGTTCTTTTTGACAGTCTAACCAACCATCCAAACTGCTAAGTGAACACTCGAGCTGTTATTCAGAGACTGTGAAGGTGAACCTCACCTCAGATGATCAGCGTTCCACTCATTGGCTTTTCTGTACAGTTTTAACTGATAACCCATTCATTTCNCTTTTTATCTTTATTAGCTATAGGATACTCCCAAGAAACTTTACCAGTACAGTGCAGTTTCAGGCTTGTGACATTAATTTTAAGAAAAATATGAAAAGTTGTAAAACTGGACACAAAGTGAATCTAAGTATGAAAAGGCAGCGTTCTTTTTGACAGTCTAACCAACCATCCAAACTGCTAAGTGAACACTCGAGCTGTTATTCAGAGACTGTGAAGGTGAACCTCACCTCAGATGATCAGCGTTCCACTCATTGGCTTTTCTGTACAGTTTTAACTGATAACCCATTCATTTCTAATTGTGGAGGAAACAAATGTGTTTTCAATCCTAAAACTGACAGCAGGCAGTAACGTTTGAAAAGTATTTGGTTACTGGGGTTGGCAGGCTCTCATCTCCCCAGTCACTCAGTGACCTTGGCTGACAGAGGGTCCAACTTGATCCACACTTCCAAAATGACCGTGGCAGGAAATAAGAACCATTGTGCACAGGTTTTCTGAAATGTAGCATGGCACTTCTGCTCTTGTTTCATTGGTGAATAAATCGTATCTTAAAAGGAAGTGAGAAAGTACACGACTATCATGTTCCCAGCTACAGAAGAAGCAAAGTATTTCTGTCTCTTTAAAGACTCTAACACCAGGTTTATAACCCAGCCCCAAACTAAGAACCTGGAGCTCTGTCCCATTTGGACTCAAACATGTCTTTTCATGATGCTGCTAACTCTAGAAAAACAAAGAAAGGTGACAGTCAGTAACTTTATCCCCCAAACATTATTTTCTTCGTTGAAAATCTCTTAGAATAGTATTCATTTATTTATCATAGCTAATGTGTTTTTAGGCAGTGTTTTAAAACTGCAGATTCAGCAATAGATAAGAGTGAATCTCTAACAGCAACAACAAAGACTGAATCTCTGCCTTGCAAGCATGGAACCTGGTAGGGAGGACCGAGATTTAACAAATGATTAGGATTTGAAGTCAAATATTGCAGGTAATTAAAGTCTGGTCTGTTGGCTATCACTCTCAATCTCTTTTCCCCCAACCCCTCCAGTTTTCTTCTATAATATCTAGTTAATATAGAATAATTAAAATAAATATTCTTATAATATCTAATTACTCCTAAGCAGCTGTAGGAGAGAACATGCTTCTAAATTTTTTGTATTACATCCACAGTTCAGTAGACAGAATGTAAACTTGAGGGAGTGCCCACGCAAAAATTGAAATACTCCTGTTTTTTCTTACTTTCTACCACATGGACAATTTTATCATGGGAATGTTTTGAATAAAACCCTTCTGGATAAAAGTGTGACAGTTCTAGCTGAAACTATTTCTATTCATTTACAGTTTGTCGGTAAAGAACAAAATCCGGTGTGAAGCTTATCTACTTTGATCTGAATATCCAATGAAGTTCATTTGAGTTCTAGGACAAAGATATGTTTTTTACCTGCATCCTCCAACTTGATTTTCTACACCAAACCTGTAACATAAATGAGGAAATCTCTTCAGTTTAGGCTAGATGTCCATGCAGTCAGAACTTTGTTTAGTTCACCAGCTACTGCGGTCAAGAATGTTGTTCCCAAGAAGAAACAAAACAAACACTCCATCCTCATCCTTCAGTCATTACCTTGCTAACTTGCCTTCTCCGACAATGTGCTATTAATATTCACAGTGAGATGAAATTATGCAGCGTTAGTGGTCTGCATTCCCCTACCAGCTTTCCCTTCTGAGTTAGAAACAATTTAGTCCTTTCTGATTCTGTTTGTTTTCTCCCCACATCATCCACATGTGCTGTGTGGTGTAATGTTCTAAGCCTGCCAATGCTTTATTTCGAAAGGCAAATCAAGCCTGAAAGCTTAGCCCAAAAGTTTTTTTAACAAAGCAAAAGAACTAGAGGCATGGCAGAGGCTTTGACATTCTGATTAGACAACAGTTAGCAAGTCCCAGACTTTCCCATGTTTATCATCCCTAGGGTCCCCCCTCTTTGCCCCACTGGCTTGTCAGTCTGCACTCAGGGTCTGACCTGTCTCTTCACTATTTTCTTCACCTTCTTGAACCCTCATCTCTCTGACCAGTGGACGGAAAAAATGCCATGAAATAAATTTCTCTGAAAATCAGATTGTCATAGGCACCTAGAAGTATTGGATAAATCTACACAATAGCATTCCTGCCATTCTCATTTCAGAGGGCACGTTCATAAAACACACCATGCCCACCTTTCCAGCAACGTCACTGTTGAACGTCCCTGAGTGACCTTGGCACAATGCCCTGCTTGTGATATTCTAAATGAGTGTAAATATTGATGGAATTGGGGAATTAGGAAGAGTAGGCTATGGTAGGGAAGATAGTCCAAGAAAACACCATCGACACTGACCCGATGGAGCCTATTCCTTGAGCCAGATGTTCAATAATTCACTTAAACAATTTGATGGAAACACTAAGGACTGGGTATTCAGCATATATCCCTTAATCTTCCCCTTTAGCCTGCATCAATAAACTTCATTCTGGCTCCCTTCCATTACCAGCAGTAACTTGTTGTTGGCAGTATATTCACAGACTGCAGAAATGGAAAGAGTTTCTTTCTCTTATGCAAGCCTAGAAGAAGAAAAAGTCATTTATTGGTCTACTTAAAGCTTGCTTAGAAACACAGAAGTGCACTGAATAATTATCCTGCATAAATACTTGTGGGCTTCCCTGGTGGCTCACACAATAAAGAACGTGCCTGCTATACAGGAGATCCAGATTTGTTGCCTGGGTCAGGGAGGTCCCCTGGAGAAAAGAATGGCAACCCACTCCAGTATTCTTGCCTGGAAAATCCCAAGGACAGAGGAGCCTGGCAGGCTATACACCATGGGGTCACAAAGAGTCGGACATGAAGTGACTTAACATGTAGCACATAAATACTTGTGCTATTATTATACAATTTTTTTTAATTGTTAAATGAACTTTAAGTGGCTTCACAAAGAGTTGGAAAAGAATAATTCATTGATGATGGATTGACAGCAAAGTAGAGGGTGATGAAAATGTAAGGAATTCCACTGAAATGTTCCCAGGTGAAGAAGATAAAGGTAATATTTAAAACAAAATTTCAAGTCTCTGGAAATTGTCCTAAGGACAAACAGGAACTGAAGAAACCTCTACTCGAGGCAACCTATGAAGAGTTGTGTAAGAAAGGCATGTCTGTGATATTTGAACCAAGACTCTCCCTCCCCACATCCAGCCCAGCAACAGGGACAGTCCATTGGCAATGGACTTGGGCATTTTGCTGCCACCAAGAACATGGCCTCCCTATCCTCATCTCCCAGCTCCCCATCAGAGGGTTATCTTCTTGGGAAGACAGGGGTGTCAGCACTTCTCATCTTGCCCCTAGCTGACAGTGGCCCTGTGTAGTGCGGTTAAGAACTGGGGGCTCTTCTCTTCCACTTTGTGGAACAGAGGCTCTGCCTTAGGTGCAATATAGTGACAATACGGGACCCCGGATTACTGTTGCCCCAGCTTACATGGTTCTACACCAGAAAAGGCAACCCAGAGAACACAGTATGCTTCTTGTGACCTTTATGATTGAGAATTCTTATTAAAAAAAAAAAAAAATTCTTGTTGAGTAATGTTATCTAGAGCCCAGTTATTATACTTTGCAATACCAAATTTTTAAAGCTGTATTTTAAAAAATGAGGTTGAGTCCATACATATAACATTTTCCTCCTTTTCTGTGTGTAACAATAAGTTATCACGGTCACTCCACTTGCCTATCAGAAGCCTAAAAAATATTCTCTATATTTATTTATCCTTCATTTGTGTGAGAAAAATCATCAAAGGCAAGCTCACAATTAATCAAATCTCTCCTTTAGGTGGAGTGATCTTTCCAAATGATGTCCACATTTTTTAAAAAATGTATTTATTTTAACTGGAGGCTAATGCAGGTCAAGAAGCAACAGTTAGAACTGGACATGGAACAACAGACTGGTTCCAAATAGGAAAAGAAGTATGTCAAAGCTGCATATTGTCACCCTGCTTATTTAACTTCTTTGCAGAGAAACTTATATGGATCACGAGAAATGCTGGGCTGGAAGAAGTACAAGCTGGAATCAAGATTGCGAGGAGAAATAACAATAACCTCAGATATGCAGATGACACCACCCTTATGGCAGAAAGTGAAGAGAAACTAAAACGCCTCTTGATGAAAGTAAAAGAGGAGAGTGAAAAAGTTGGCTTAAAGCTCAACATTCAGAAAACGAAGATCATGGCATCTGGTCCCATCACTTCATGGGAAATAGATGGGGAAACAGTGGAAACAGTATCAGACTTTATATTTTGGGGCTCCAAAATCACTGCAGATGATGATTGCAGCCATGAAATTAAAAGATACTTACTCCTTGGAAGAAAAGTTATGACCATCCTAGATAGCATATTCAAAAGCAGAGATATTACTTTGCCAAAAAAGTTCTATCTAGTCAAGGCTATGGTTTTTCCTGTGGTTATGTATGGATGTGAGAGTTGGACTGTGAAGAAAGCTGAGCGCTGAAGAGTTGATGCTTTTGAACTGTGGTGTTGAAGAAGACTCTTGAGGGTCCCTAAGACTGCAAGGAGATCCATCCTAAAGGAGATCAGTCTTGGGTGTTCATTGCAAGGATGATGCTGAAGCCGAAACTCCAATACTTTGGCCACCTCATGCGAAGAATTGACTCATTGGAAAAGATCCTGATGGTGGGAGGGATTGGGGGAAGGATGAGAAGGGTAGGACAGAAGATGAGATGGCTGGATGGCATCACCGACTCGATGGACATGAGTTTGAGTGAACTCCAGGAGTTGGTGATGGACAGGGAGGCTTGGCGTGCTGTGATTCATGGGGTCACAAAGAGTCGGACACGACTGAGCGACTGAACTGAACTGAATTACTTTACAATATTGTAGTGGTTTTTGCCATACATTGACATGAATCAGCCATGGGTTTATATGTGATTCCCATCCTGAACCCCATTCCCACCTCCCTCCCTATCCCATCCCTCTGTGTCATCCCAGTTCACCAGCCCTGAGCACCCTGTCTCATGTTTTTAACCTGGACTGGCGATCTCTTTCACATATGAAAATATACATGTTTCAATGCTATTCTCTCAGATCATCCCACCCTCACCTTCTCCCACAGAATCCAAAAGACTGTTCTATACATCTGTGTTTCTTTTGCTGTCTAGCATATAGGATTATCGTTACCATCTTTCTAAATTGCATATATATGCATTAGTATACTGCATTAGTGTTTTTCTTTCTGGCTTACTTCACTCTGAATAATAGGCTCCAGTTTCATCCACCTCATTAGAACTGATTCAAATGTATTCTTTTTAATGGCTGAGTAATATTCCATTGTGTATATGTACCACTGCTTTCTTGATGTCCACCTTTTTGAAAGACCGCAAGACATCTGATACACCTGTTCTGAGTCAATTCTGAACCAAGATGCATCACTCAAACTTTTCACTTGGATCACTTCCATCACAATATCGTGCCCAATTCCCTTTCCCAACAAATCCCTCCTCTTTGAATTCTTCTAGATGCTGAAATTTTGACATAAAATCTCAAATTCCATGGAATCCATTCTGAGATTCCACAAATAAGTATTTTCCCCTTAAACACAGGATTTTTTGGAAGCTCGGTGACTCTAGACCTTCCTTCTGCTTGTCATCTGTTGTCTTGTTGTATAGTTATGCCAAACTGTTGAGAATTTTTCTTCTTCCCCAAATCTGAAATCTTAACTGATTCTAGATACATTCAGATTGTAACCATCCCTTGCCTCAGTTGTGCTACAGCTAGATCCAAGTCTCAAATGATCATAAAATATACAAGCTAATAGGAATCAGGAGTCGCATAATGCAATTGCAATAACCCATGGAGAATATACTCAAGGTTTAGAAAGAAATATTTCCATTACATAATAACTTAGGAACTTCTTAGTGAAAACACAAAATCTTATGCTTCTAAATCAGCGGAATTTCCCTGCTTCTCAGTCCAAAGAGATATTGTAAACATGTCTCAGAAAAAAAGATAAGGAAGAGTAGGTTATCCCACCAAAATCTTCCTCTCTTGTTCATCTTAACTGCTTGCTTCTGACACCTGCTTTTTGATGCCAATCACTGTCCCAGGGGCAGCTGTTAACTTCAGAAATTTTCTTTAATCCAAAGTCCAGCCAAGAGCTGACCTCATCATTGCCCTCTTTTTATAGTACCAGTGAAACAAACTATTATTCACATTTTTAACCTGAACTGTGTGACCCCATGCACTACAGCACACCAGGCTTCCCTGTCCCTCACCATCTCCTGGAGTATGCTCAGATTCATGTCCATCAAATCAGTGATGTCATCTAATAATCTCGTCCTATGTCACCTTCTTCTTCTCTTGCCTTCAATCTTTCCCAGCTTCAGGGTCTTTTCCAATGAGTCGGCTCTTTGCATCAGTATTGGAGCTTCAGCTTCAGCATCAGTTTTTCCAATGAATATTCAGGACTGATTTCCCTTAGGATCAATTCGTTTGATCTCCTTGCAGTCCAAGGGACTCTCAAGAGTCTTCTCCAGTACCACAATTTGAAAGCATCAGTTCTTTGGCGCTCAGCCTTCTCTATGGTCCAACTCTCACATCCATACACGACTACTGGAAAAACCATAGCTGAACTCTAAGTCACATAACAAGTGACTAGCCAGAGAGGGACTGCTCTCTGAACTTGTC
The DNA here is from genome assembly GCA_006410875.1 of Neotragus pygmaeus. Classification (NCBI taxonomy): domain Eukaryota; kingdom Metazoa; phylum Chordata; class Mammalia; order Artiodactyla; family Bovidae; genus Neotragus; species Neotragus pygmaeus. The sequence goes on along the minus strand of SJYV01055323.1, from coordinate 40,590 downwards.
TTTGACTTCCATGTCTTTGACTTCCCTCTTCCTCATACATTGTCCTCTAGATGCCCTGCTTAGCTTTCTTTTCTCAAATATGCCAAGATTTTTCCTGGCTCACAGCCTTTGTTGTCATTCTTCCTCTTCCTGGAGCTCGATGCCTGTACTCTACTCATCACACAGGCTCAAATTCCCACCTTAAAGAGGTCTTTGCAGACCACCATCCAACATAATTTTCTACCCACCTCACTAACTCCTGATTTCACTTCTTACTGTGATTTTCTCCATAGGATTCATAATTCCAAAAATAATTTTAAGCCTATATTTACTTGAATATTTCTATCCATTCCAATAAGAAAATAAATTCAATGAAGGAAAAAATCATACCTGCCTTTTTCAACATGCAATGCTGGTGCTAGAATAGTGTTTGGTATGAAGTTAAATACTCAATAAATGTTTGCAGGAGTTTACAGCCACTTCCACACACAGGACCAGGAATAGGCATGTCTTTTTAACTTTTTAAAATGCCATTTTTTTTCTGCTAAAGTAATATATAAATCATGTGTGTGTTCTCAGTCCCTTCATTCAACCCTTTGCAACCTCATGGACTGCAGCATGCTAGGCTCCTCTGTCCATGGGATTATCCAGACAAAAATACTGCAGTGGGTTGCCATTTCCTTCTCAACGGGATCTTGATCTTCCCAACTCAGGGAATGAACCCGTGTCTCCTGCATTGCAGGCAGATTCTTTACCCACTGAGCCAACTGGAAAGCCCATATAAATCATACATTCTTTATATATACATAAATCATAGGTTCTTTATAGTTTCTTCTATGAATAAGTACTCAATTTCCATGTGTATTACCTGTGTATTTTTTTCACTTGTGTTTACTTTCTTTATCACTTATTCTTCTCCAAATGGAGCACATTTCTTTCAATGAGGCTGTCCATGATTACTCTGTGATATTTCAAGCCCTCATTGTTTCATTTAGGTTTTTTTTCCTCCCTAAAGCAATAGACTATTTGCTTGATCCAATAATGTCAGCTGTGACTTCCTCTTCTGTTTGAGCTCCTGAATGGACACCAGATGCACAGCAGTAACATAAATGTTACAGCTTGAGCTCAGAATGTTGATTTAATTGAATTTCTCTCCAGGCTATGTACTGGGAGGCTACACCTGCAGATGTAACTACTAGTCTCCTACACTAAGCGGTGGGATTCTATCTAAGGTCCTGTGAACTAGACATCCTGTGATGAATTGCTAATTGATGATTAGGTCTCAGCTGTATTATTAACTTGTTCTTTTGGAGTCTGGGAAAGAGCAGACTACAAACACGTGAAGATTTCCTAGGCTTAGCAACATAGACTGGAGCTGGTGATTCAGAATAGGATGGAGTCATTGAGAAAAGGGGAGCAAACTGTTCATTATTACCTCTCTTAAAAGAGTGCTATTTTCCAAGCTTCATAAAGTAAAATCAGTGCCCATTTATTTTTGACACCTTCTTATCTATCGATTTCAGTTTTGGCCATCTGGTGATGTCCATGTGTAGAGTCTTCTCTTATGCTGTTGGAAGATAATGTTTGCTATAACAAGTGTGTTCTCTTGGCAAAGCTCTGTTAGCCTTTGCTCTGCTTCATTCTGTAGTCCAAGGCCAAATTTGCCTGTTACTCCAGCTGTTTCTTGACTTCCTACTTTTGCATTCCAGTCCCCTCTATAATGAAAGAGACATCTTTTTTGAGTGCTAGTTCTAGACGGTCTTGTAGGTTTTCATAGAACTGTTCAACTTCAGCTTCTTCAGCATTACTGGTCGGGACATAGACTTGGATTACGTGATATTGAATGGTTTGCCTTGGAAACGAACAGAGATCATTCTGTCATTTTTGAGATTGCATCCAAGAACTGCATTTCAGACTCTGTTGACTATGATGGCTACTCCATTTCTTCTAAGGGATTCTTGCCCAAAATAGCAGATACAATGGTCATCTGAGTTAAATTCACCCATTCCAGTCCATTTTAGTTCGCTGATTCCTAGAATGTCTAAGCCTTTGAGTGTGTGGATCACAATAAACTCTGGAAAATTCTGAAAGAGATGGGAATACCAGACCATCTGACCTGCCTCTTGAGAAATCTGTATGCAGGTCAGGAAGTAACAGATAGAACTGGGCATGAAACAGAATAGTTCCAAATCGGGAAAGGAGTACGTCAAGGCTGTATACTGTCACCCTGCTTATTTAACTTGTATGCAGAGTACATCACGAGAAATGCTGAGCTGGATAAAGCACNAAGTAACAGATAGAACTGGGCATGAAACAGAATAGTTCCAAATCGGGAAAGGAGTACGTCAAGGCTGTATACTGTCACCCTGCTTATTTAACTTGTATGCAGAGTACATCACGAGAAATGCTGAGCTGGATAAAGCACAAGCTGGAATCAAGATTGCTGGGAAAATTATCAATAACTTCACATATGCAGATAACAGCACCTTTATGGCAGAAAGTGAAGAACTAAAGAGCCTCTTGATGAAAGTGAAAAAGAAGAGTGAAAAAGTTAGCTTAAAACTCAACATTCAGAAAACTAACATCATGGCATCTGGTCCCATCACTTCATGGGAAATAGATGGGGAAACAGTGAGAGACTTTATTTTAGAGGGCTCCAAAATCACTGCAGATGGTGATTGCAGCCATGAAATTAAAAGACGCTTACTCCTTGGAAGAAAAGCTATGACCAACCTAGACAGCATATTAAAAAGCAGAGACATTACTTTGTCAACAAAGGTCCGTCTAGTCAAGGCTATGGTTTTTCCTGTAGTCATGTATGGATGTGAAAGTTGGACTACAAAGAAAGTTGAGCACTGAAGAATTGATACTTTTGAACTGTGGTGTTGGAGAAGACTCTTGAGTGTCCCTTGGACTGCAAGGAAATCCAACTAGTCCATCCTAAAGGAGATCAGTCCTGGGTGTTCATTGCAAGGACTGATGTTGAAGCTGAAACTCCAATACTTTGGCCACCTCATGTGAAGAGCTGACTCATTTGAAAAGATACTGATGCTGGGAAAGGTTGAGAGCAGGAGGAGAAGGGGACGAAAGAGGATGAGATGGTTGGATGGCATCATTGACTCAATGGACATGAGTTTGGGTAAGCTCTGGAAATTGGCGATGGACAGGGGGGCCTGGCGTCCTGCGTTTCCTGAGGTCACAAAGAGTCAGTTACGACTGAGAGGCTGAAGTGAACTGAATCGATCTCTTGAACTTATATTTAAACTGAGCCATGTATAGGTACCAAGTGGGAGAAAACATATCATATAGCTGATAAAGTGTTAATATCCAGAATATATAAAACTCATATAACTCCACAGCAAAAATTAAATTAAAAAATAGGCAGAGGAGCTTAATAGACATTTTTTAAAGAAGACATAAACATGGACAGCAATGAAAATGTGCTCAACATCATCTGTTATCAAAGAAATACAAACCAAAACCAAAAGGAAATATCATCTCACTTCTCTCAGAATGCTTGTTATCAAATATTGTCAAAAAGATAAGAAATAGAAAGCACTGGAGAGGATGCAGAGGAAAAGGGACACTTATGCACTGTTGGTGGGAATGTAAATTGGTGCAACCATTAAGGAAAAAATTATGGAGGTTCATTAAGTAATTAAAAGTAGAACTACCTTATGATCCAACAATTCCACTTGTGCACATTTATCTGAAGGAAATGAAAAAGCTATCCAGAAAAGATATCTGTGCTCCCATGGTCACTGCAGCATTATTTACAATAGCCAAGACATGGAAGCAACATTAATGTCCATCATTAATTGAATGATGAAATCAGTCAAATTATTTGCATTTATGTTAGCCTCTTACACACTTTTGGTTTTCACAATAATAAAAATATTTAAAAATACCTTTGGAGAAAAGTATCCACCCTTGAGTTAAGCAATGCAAAAGTCAAATTAGATGAATCTGGTATGATTTTCAAAATAATCCCTCTTAATGTTGGAATTTTATTTCTCAGATTTCCTACATTTTTTCTCAAATAGGCTTATAAGCAATCTTTTACATGGAAACAATTATTTAGATGACAAAAATCAGTGATTATTGGAAAAAAATCAGTTCACAATCCTTACATTTCATAAGATGACTTAGACAGAGTAGAGATGCTAAGTATGAATTGCTGGAGCTCCAAAATCACTGGGGACACTGACTGAAGCTATAAAATTAAAAGACACATGTTTCCTGGAAGAAAAGATTTGACAAACCTAGACAGCATATTAAAAAGCAGAGACAACACTTTGTCGACAAAGGTCCATATAGTCAAAGCCATGTTTTTTCCAGAAGTCATGTACAGATGTGAGAGTTGGACCATAAAGAAAATTAAGGGCCAAAGATTGATGTTTTAGAACTTTGGTACTGGAGAAGACTCTTGAGAGTCCCTTGGACAGCAAGGAGATCAAACCAGTTAGTCCTAAAGGAAATCAATCTTGAATTTTCATTGGAAGGATTGATGCTGAAGCTCCAATACTTTGGCCACCTGATGTGAAGAGCCAACTCACTGGAGAAGAGCTGATGCTGGGAAAGATTGAAGGCAAAAGGTGAAGAGGTTGGCAGAAGATGAGATGGTTGGATAGCATCACCAACTCAATGGACATGAACCTGAGCAAACTCCAGGAGATAGTGAGGACAGAGAGGCCTGGTGTGCTGCAGTACATGGGGTCACAAAGAATCAGATATGACTGTGGCTGAACAATAACAACAAAATGTATATAGCTTTGGCTTTCCATGTTCTCCACTGGATACTGGGAAAATCAAATTTTTCTAAAAAGCTAGGAATTTCTATCTCTTCAAAGTAAAAATTCTTTGCTGCCATGACTTATAAGCCAGAATATCCCCCTTATTTCTGTGCACTAGGGGCGAAATTACACAGCCAGCCAGCCCTTCATTCTGGAGAAATATAATTTCCAATTAAATCATATATGAAATTCTTTCTGTCTCTATAGAAATGGTCATTTTGCTTTCTACCCCTTTAGGCACGTTTTATTATTCAACTAGATAATGTTTACGTGGTGTCTGATGTTATTAGTACAGAGAGTGTTCAGTGGTGCAACTTGGATTTTTGTCTTAATGGACTCCTTTATGTGACTTGATAACAGCACATTAGGTTCTCTATAAAACTTAAGGTTGAACAATCTTATAAAACCCTCCCCTCTGACCACAGTAGGTGGTTTCATTATTCTGCTTTCCATTTTATTTTTTACCCCCTCTAGGATACAGCTAAACTAGATTTCTTTCTTTTCATTAAATTACTCAAAAGAATAAAATAAAACTGGTTTAAAATAACATTTAGATCAATTGGAATGTGGTAGCCCTTATTTCTTAAGGGAAAAAAGAATCTGACAGTTTTCCACACAGCAGATAGAAGTAGGGCAAAGAAAGTAGGTTGATCATCATTTCCGCAGTCCAGTTAGAAACTTCTAGACATAAACAGTGTCTTACTTCTCTTTCAGTGGTTCCTAGGAAATTAAAATTTGGACTTGAGGCAGAGAAAGGCATCCTTGTTGCTGATGTTACATGAGGCAGTAATTTTTCTAGCAGAAAAACAGAAGAGGACCACTACAGTGGAGAAGAGACACAGTCACCATCATCAGTGAAGCCAAGGGCGCCATCATAGAGAATTCACTAGAATGACCCTACCCTTGCCCAAGCATGCTCTTGGAGCATATTTCTAGGATATGTCTGTGGGAAAGAACACATGGCCCAGAGGAGCTAAAAAAATCAAGGCTGTGAGGTTAAGAAGTCCATGCGAAATAGTGAAGATGAATAGTAAGGATTTTATCAAAGGAAATCGAGCATAATATAAAATACTGTACAAGATTGTTAAAGGCTCTGTGTTCATCTCTAACTTTTATGATGGATTCATTTGTAGGTTCATTGTCTGGCATTAGCAAAGGATAGTCCAGGGAGAGTTTCACTTGGGAATATGAAATTATAGATCAAAGGAGGGAGTGTGGCAAGAAAGAAGAGTTGAAGCATAGATTTGAGAGAGAGGCATCTGCTTGGAGGAGATAAATGAAGCATGTTATTCTCCCAAGAGCAGGAGAGGGCTCTTGTGTTTCTGATCAAGGCAACCAACTGTTATGATTGGAAAGAGATTTGAGTTAAATGTACCTTTCAGAGATTTTCAAAAGGATAGACTCTAGAAGTCTTCTATGATCTATGATTCTCTATGGCATATAAGGAAAGCTCATTTGCTTCTATGTTAATTTAGCAGTTTAACTTATAAGCTGGAAGATTAAAAAAGGTTCAGATGAGTGCTTACCCCAGGGCTTTTTAAAATGTACATTAGTGAGCAATAAATCCTTGACATTTAAATCTTCTAATGTTTTTATTCAAAATAAATAGTTGGCCATGTATCTTAAGTTATGAAGCTTACTTATGGTGATTTAGATAATCTCAAGACAATTATATTAGTGGCATTACTGCTGTGCATGTTCCTTTTGAATTGCTATTTAGAGACATGGAAATCAGATATGGCCCACTGCTTCAGATCACAAGGGTTAGTTCATTATCCATCAAAAATATGTCTCATTATTTCCTACAGATTTTGCCTAGGATTATTAATTATACAAAACTCATCCTATATTTTTAGTGTAAATGTAATTATGCTGTTATTAAAATACATGGGGTATCTGTAGGTCCATTTAACTCAGCTAAAAACCCCAGATCTATAAAGCAGTTGAGAAGATAATTCTGAAAAATTCTCATAATAAATATCATATTCTACTAAATACAGAAAAGTTAGTAGGGCATTTAGATAGCACTTGTCTAGAAAGATTTTTCACAATGGAAATATTTAAGCTCTTGGTTTCTGGTTTTGGAAAGTAATGACAATTTGTTTATCCACCTTATAAGGTTTTAGTGATTATTTTAAAAGAGAAAATGAATGATATTCTATAAAAATGGAAAGAGGAAAACAACTTGAATGTATTTATCTTTCAAATACCATGATATCCTTTATGCAATGTGCCATAATAGGCAGAGTTACATAAAGCAGTTCTTACCTTTGGATTGCAATGTCCTGGGACTCAACTTGTGGTCTTGGAGGAAGTGAAATAGTGATGCATTAGCCCAGGATAGACCTGGTTTATTTTTGCTGTTCCCTGTTTTTTATTAATAGCCCTCTCAGTGCTCTCTCTAATGTGCCCTGATTCAGATGATAAATCACACGGCCACCCTAAGACTTCTATGGCAATGAGAAATTGCCCTTATGGCTCTTTCTCTTTCATGAACAAATTCTTCCCCTGTTTATCTTCTAGAACAAAGTTTTCACATATCTGGGTGCACCACTAATCACCTCGCATCATCTGTAAAGCTTTTATGCCCAAGTTTCACCAACAGAGATTCCAGTTTAATTGGTTGTAGATGGAGTCTTGTCAGGAGTCTTTTTTTTTTTTTTTTTTTACATGCAGTTCAAGTGATTCCAAGATCTGGGCAGAGTGGAGATTCATTCTTCTCTATGGAAGTAGCTCAGAGGAACAGAGCTTTAAAATCAGAAAGTCCACATTAGGCTCTGAGTGGTTCCACCATGCTGCTTTGTGACACCAAATGGTTCCCTGGGTTCTCTGAGCCTCTGCTGTCTTAACTGTTTGCAAAGTGGGAATGGAAATATAAATCCTGCAGGGCTAGTCTTAGTTAAAAGTAGATAATGGTGTCTCAGTGGGTAAGGCATCTGCCTACAATGCGGGAGACCCGGGTTCGATCCCTGGGTCAGAAAGATCCCCTGGAGAAGGAAATGGCAACCCGCTCCAGTACTCTTGCCTGGAAAACCCCATGGACTGAGAAGCCTGGTAGGCTACAGTCCATAGGGTCGCAAAGAGTTGGACATGACTGAGCAACTTTCCCTTCCCTTCCTTCCCACTGTGTGTACAATATGTGCAAAGTACTAAACACTGATAAATATCACTGAGCCATTCTAGATAAGAGCACAGACTTATACTTGGAAGGGCTGAAGCTATTTAGTTGAGAAAATTCTCCCAGAAGCCTGACTCACGTGTTTCTAATACAAAATAAATATCTTTTTTTTGTAAAAAATAGCTTTTCTTAATGTTCTAGAATCTGAATATGTTTGCATAAATCCATCACCTAGATTAATTAGCAAGTTGCAGGAAAGGGAGGTATTCTTTTTTCCTCTAGCTATAAAGTCACAGAGATTAGCATTACTTATCAATAATTACCAGTTTTAAGCACATGATTAGAAAGGAAGGGCCCCATACTTTATTAATAACAAGTTATGATAGTTTCCTCATCAAAACTATTCATTTTTTTGCAGGGGGGGGTCCTCTTTGAGCTCCTTTCAAGTTTTTCCATGTATTCAGTGCTTGGTACTAAGGGAGAAAAATAAAAACAAATACACTCTAAGACAAGAAACTTAAAGCTAAGATAATTTAAGTAGTTATCCTATTAGGTATATCATCATCATTATCATCCCTGAAACATACAATAAAAGAAGTGACAACCTAAAGATTGTATTTAAAAGCCCACGCAGTAACAAAGGCCCAGCATAGCAAAAATAAATCAAAATATTTTAAAAATTGAAAAAGTAAAGTATATGAAAAGCAAGTCCACATTCACTTGCTATTATTGATAGATTTTCCAGTTTAAACTATTGAATATAAGTTATAACCACACATTTCAACATTTTATTGTGACTTTTGGGGCATGCATTTTTTTGCCTATGGAAATCTTTCCTTTGCTAGTATTCAACAGGTAACTCACTATGGAGTATAGAAAATTCTTTCACTGTTACCCAAATGCAGACATTTGCTGATTCACCAAAATTCTGCCTTTGCAGATTTTAGTTTTCCTGCTTTTCTGATTAAGTTATCCTTATGTAAGGGCTTCACAAACAAGCAATGGTTGAGAAAGAGATGTGATATGAAATAATTCAGTCAAGAATTCATCTAGAATGTTTCACTTTAGATATGTAATCTAAGAATCTTCTTAGCATGCCTCTTTATCAGGCACATTTTGGTTTCACATTGTACCTATTGATACTGTACCTTGGGACTCATAGAGGATACTGAAAGGGAAACACTGAAAAGAGGAAAAACAATTAAATCTAAAGCATGCCCATTAGCAACCTGGTTCCATTCCCTTTCTTCTACTCATTTTGTCTTTCCTACACAATTGGACAGAGAAGGCAAGACCATTGCTTTTTTTCAAAATTGTCAGAGCAGACAAATAGGAAGAATAGCCAACCTGAGGCACAGGTTACTTGGAGGAGACCATGATATCACCCAGCATTCCGCTTTATTACCATCATTAAATCATCAACAAGGAAATAATATGACAGGTGAAATGCCCTTCCTACATGTCACAGGCATCACTTGCCCTAGGTTCATAAAACAGATTAATATTTGGTTTATTTCTTCTATCTGGAAACGCATGGCAAACACCCACCCACTCCATTCACTTTGCATCTTGAGCCTTCTAGAAACCATTAGTAACACTAGCCAGATACAAGTCCTTTTTAAATAAAATAGAAGAAAGTTTTTATATTCTACATTAAATGTCCCCAAGGGCTTCCCAGGTGGGGCTAGTAGTAAGGAAGCCACCTGCCAATGCAGGTTAGACTTAAGAAATGTGGGCTTGATACCGGGGTCCGGAAGATCCCCTGGAAGACAGCACAGCAACCCACTCCAGTATTCTCACCTGGAGAATCCTATGGACAGAGGAGCCTGGCAGGCTACAGTCCATAGGGTTGCACAGAGTGGGACACGACTGAAGCGACTTGGCACACAAACACCACCAAATAGTATGGATCAAAATGCGAAAGAAATGAAATGAAAAGTCAAACTTTCTTAAGAGACTTCAAATGGATTTCAGGTGCTCATTTTCTTGAAGAACATAAAGAGCCACAAAGCCTGCAAAAAACAATAAAGTTCTTGTGCATGTGACATTCTAGATTTGTTGGTTTAAAAGGATGAAAGGATTAATGGAGAAAAGAAGAGTATGGGATAATTCAAGAAGAAACAGGCTCCAGTTCTGTTGAGAAACTTGTAGAGGTAGTTACTCTGAGCGAGAGGATTTCCTATTACAAACAGTACCCACTCATGGAAGCATCGGAGAAGGCAATGGCACCCCACTGCAGTACTCTTGCCTGGAAAATCCCATGGGTGGAGGAGCCTGGTAGACTGCAGTCCATGGGGTCGCTACGAGTCAGATATGACTGAAGCGACTTAGCAGCAGCAGCATGGACGCATCAGTAATATAAGGCCATGAAGCATCTTCATCAGGTTAGCCAGCGGCATCTTACCATTCATCCACTCTTTGTTCTCCACTGCCTCTCCTTTTCCAGGTCAGTTTTCTGATGTAATGATCTGCATAGACTTTCCGGTTCAGCTCAAAATAATTAAAACTTTCCTTTCTCCTTCAAATGACATTTGATTTTCCCAGAAAGTCTTAGAGATGAAGTTTAGCATCCCCATTTTACTGACATGAAGACAGACAGCTTTTCCCACATCTCATGGTCAAAAAGTGGTGGTTTTGATATTCTAAAGAGTTTTAAAGTTCTCACACTCTTTCTATTGCTATACCTATGTCCTTTGGTTAATAAGGACTTTACTTTTTTAAGTGACAAGACCCCAGCTCAAACTGGTTTTGTTGTTCAGTCGCTGGGTCATGTCTGACTCTTTGCGACCCCTTGGATCTCCTCCCCTGTGAAACCTGGAAATGGAGTTAAATACCCTAGGGTTGTTTTCTTGTTACCATTCTAAAAAATCAATAGTTTCTATCCTTTTTGTGTGTCAATATCTAAAAGTGGTATCTAGACACAGAAATATAAAACTTACAAATTTCTTCCACAGCACCATCTATAGGCCTATTGAATCAATTCTTCATGTTGTCCATCCACTGCTCATTTTCAATAATTAAAAGGGACATTTTTTGTTTGCCATTAACATTGATTTATATGCAGTCTTAGAAACTAATTATCAATTGATCTCACTAATAATGACCTGAACTGAATTTTTAAAATTATACAGATGAGCCCTTTGATTCAAGAACTTTGTTGCAAGGGAGCCAGGTATACAAAAGTATATGTACCCCAAATAGTGTCCTTTTATAAACAATGCGAAGAATTTTAAAATAAAATGATGTACTACTTGAATCAAAATAGCTTTAATTATTAAACAATTCACTTTATCTTGATCGGTTTTGTTATGTTTTGTTTTTGCCTTATGGAATATAATTTGTGCTAAAAGATTAAACAGTTATCTCTATTTTCCTGGTGTGTGTGTGTGCTAAGTTTGCTTCAGTCATGTCCAACTCTTTGTGACCCTACAGACTGTAGCCCATCAGGCTTCTCTGTCCATGGGATTCTCCAGGAAAGAATCCTGGAGTGGGTTGTCATGCCCTCCTCCAGCAGATCCTCCCTGACCCAGGGATCAAACCCCAGTCTCTTACATCTAACACGAAATGGCAGACAGGTTCTTTACCTCTAGTGCCACCTGGGGTGCCCCATTTTCCTGGTATTACCTTTCAACTTACAGCACTGTTCTGTACCAGTTTCTACTTGCAAGAACATTTTAACACATAGTGTGAAAATTTAAAAAAAGATTTTTAAGTCTATATTCTTTCGTGGACACAATGACTTTTCATTAGGAATTATTTCGCTTGACTGATAGCATATATATACAGATACTTTCAAAGAACTTCTCAAAAATTGCAATTCTAGTGAGAGAAAAGATGACTGAAAGCATTACATATGACATCGTAACAACTCCTGAATAGCAAATGCATTTTCCTACATTTACTTCTATATTTTGATTTTATTTGCAAAAAGGCAGCTCAGAGAAAGGAAGAAGGTTGAAGTCTCACTGGGAAGAGGTGCTGAAAGTCGTCAGAACAGAAGAAAGTGCTCTGGAATTTGGTACAGAGTATGAGTTACATGTGCTTCCCAGGGGGTTCAGTGGTAGAGAATCCACCTGCCAATGCAGAAGATACGGGTTCCATCCCTAGGTTGGGAAGATCCCCTGGAGAAGGAAATGGCAGCACATTGCAGTATTTTTTGCCTGGAAAATCCCATGGACAGAGGAGCCTGGCGGGCTACAATCCTTAGTGTTGTAAAGAGTTGGACACAACTGAAGCGACTTAGCCCTCAGCACAGCACGAGTTACATGCCCCGTGTGCACAGTCATTAATAACTGAGCGATCACACAGCACAGCTGGTATGCTTGACACTAATGTCACATTTACATATGATTGTTCCACTTGGAGCTGCTCAGGTGGGTTGCTTTTAGTTTCCCAAACTAGCAATTTAGCCTCATCTTTTTTTTTTTTTTTACCTGCAGTCTGTGATTCAAAGAAGCACAGATGTTTTCCACATGAGAAACAGACCTCAGGTAATAGGTACTTACTATTTCCTCTTTATTCCATAGCTCTATTGCATTGATCTCTACATAAACTATTGTTATTTTAATCATCCTCTGCCTTCCATCACAGAATTAATTAAATAAATGTTTCTAAATCTTTATCTACTAGAGATTCTTGAATACAAATCACCTGCTTCCTCTTTCTTTCATTAATAAGATTTAAACAGTAACACTATAAAAGTAAAAGGTACTCCATCTAAAAAACAAGCCTTTTTCCTATACATAGAAATTTACTATAAAAGCCTTTGAAACTAGTTGTACTAAATATGGTTAATAACCTTAAAATAACATTTGGAACAGTAACACAATTCACATGCCCAAATAAATTGCAAAATTATTCCAATGTTGGGTAGATGGATAGTTATGATACCGGTTTTGTAAGATTGTTTCACTTACTTAATCAAAATTTAATGAGATTGTCATGCAAGATACTATTACTTCCAAGTTAAAGATGAGAAATCTGAGGTTTGTCAAAGTTAGCAAACATTTCCAAGACCACCCAGGTTTACCGTATGTGGTATAAATCAAATTTTGTCCATACCAATTGACTTTCTAGAAATAGGGTCGTATTCTCTTTAGAGATATATTTGTTTTAGTTCTCTAATACGTATTTACATTCTGTAGGAAATCAGCAATTTTCCTGAAAATGAAAACATTTCAACAATACAAATAATCATAACATGCTAATCCATAACTAATGTGTGCATGTGCTAAGTCATTTCAGTCACGTACTATTCTTTGTGACCCTGTGGACTGTAGCCTGCCAGGTTCCTCTGTCCATGGGGATTCTCCAGGAAATAACACTGGAGTGGGTTGCTATGCCCTCCTTCAGGGGATCTTTCCAATCCAGGGATCGAACCTGCGTCTCTGCACTGGCAGGTGGGTTCTTTTACCACTAGCGCCACCTGTATAACAGTACTTAAAGAGGTTTAAGTCCATCTTGAGAGGGACCCAGCCTCATCTTTTAAAAAGCAACTTTTTTGGATATTCAGACACATACTCCATCCCCTTCCAAAGAGAATCAGCAAAACTCTGCCATTTAATATGTGCAACCAAGTTTCTACCCTTTCATAAATGGAAAAGATTCTCCAAAAGAAACAAGCAAAACCACCCCTATAACATTTCCCTTTCCAGAGAAGCTGAGGTGCTTCATTACATTCTACTACATCAAATATTTACATCTTAACAACAAGCACTTCCCTGCTGGCATCAGGCTGTGACAGTAGACATGGCAGAGGCCAGGGTTACAGCAGCCAATCTGAATTTAACTCAAAGGACCTCTGGCAGAAAAGTGACTCCATTGATCTGAAACCATCACTACATGGTCAAAGAATAAGAAAAGGCATCCCATTTCATGAGAAAATGAGGATATATTTGTATTTATTACTTTCTTGAAGAATATCAGGGAGCTTGACAGGCTAGGGTCAGGTGAACTATTTCTAGGATGTCTAAAGACCAGGTCACTTCCTTCCCCTCTCTCTCTCCCTATTTCCCCCTTCCTCCTTCCTGTGCCTTCTCTCTCTCCATCTTTATGTATTTTGTCCTTAGCAATAACTAATAACTACTTTTTTTTCTCCCAAGTGAAATATGAATATGAGTGCAATGAGAATAACCAACACCACCAGCCTGAGAAAGCAACCACCTTAGCATTCAACACGCCTGTCAGCACAACTGCATGTATCATGTAGTCCAATTGAATCTTTGCTTTATTTCCATCTGTAGCCTTCAATTTACAACTCAGAAAAGAAACAATATCCTTCTCAGAGGCCTTAAGTAGCCTTTCATGTTATGCAGTGGTGGCACTGGGAGTTTTTTAAAAATCTCATTTTGATGGAGGAAATGAAAAGTAATATCTAGGAGAAATACAGACTAATCCTAAAGAATCTCAATCAATGCAGGTCATGGATGCTTAGACCTCATCAGTGAACGTTATCATTTAAAAAGGAGTCAAAGAGATAAAATACACACATGGCAGTGATTTCTAAGAACATGTGTTCATTCGTTGTTACTGTTCGGTCACCAAGTCGTGTCCAACTCTTCGCCACCCCGTGGACTGCAGCACTCCAGGCTTCCCTTATGTGTTGATAATTTGTGTTCATTAGCATTGTAAATTAGCCTTATGATAGCCTAAAGCATTACATGTTTCTATTTGTCTGTTTCATGGAAATCAGCACTATAAGAGATGAAAAAAATTTTTTCTAATTTATGTGAATGGATTCTTGAGGCTTGAGCTAAACCTCCCAGTGACAACATCATGCACAGAGCACATAATGCATTTTTAAAAGACAGCATATATCCAAGTTTGTAAATGAAAATTAAATAAGGTTTTCTGTAAAACTCTGTTAGATATCTCCGAATAATGGTTCTAATGATGACTGTTGTTCTGTTGTTCAGTTGCTAAGTCATTTCCACCTCTTTGCCACCTCATGGACTACAGCTCACTGGGCCTCCCTGTCTTTCACTATCTCTCAGAGTTTGTTCAAACTCATATCCATTGAATTGGTGATGCCTTCCAACCATCTCACCCTCTAAAGTCCCCTTCTCCTCCTGCCCTCAATCTTTCTCAGCATCAGGGTCTTTTCCACCTCTCTGCATCAGGTGGCCAAAGTATTGGAGCCTCAGCTTCATTATCAGTCTTTCCAATGAACATTTATGGTTGATTTCCTTTAGGATTGCCTGGGTTTGATCTCTTTTCTGTTCAAGGGGCTCTCAAGAGTCTTCTCCAGCACCATAGTTTAAAAGCATTAATTCTTTGGCACACAGTCTTCTTTATGGCCCAATTCTCACATCTGTACATGACTACTGGAAAAATCATAGCTTTGACTATACGCATTTTGTCAGCAAAGTAACATCTCTGCTTTTTAATACTCTGTCTAGATTTGGCATAGTTTTCCTTCCAAGGAGCAAGCATCTTTTAACTTTGTGGCTGCAGTCACCATCCACAGTCACTTTGGAGCCCAAGAAAATAAAATCTGCCACTGCTTCTACTTTCCCTCTTCTATTTGCCATGAAGTGATGTGACTAGATGTCATGATTTTCATTTTTTGAATGTTGAGATTTAAGCCAAACTTTTCACTAAGAAATTCTTTAGTTCCTCTTCATTTTTTGCCATTAGAGGGGTATCATCTACTAAAGATGATTAGGAAACATATTTTGATGTTGTAGGTAAAGAATCTGAATTAAATTGTTTCATCAAATATGAGAACAGAAAAAAGCAATATTTCTAAATATTTTTAATTTCTATAACATAATTTTAAATGTATTTACAATTTCAATAAAATTTATTTAATAAATAAAACCATAAATTAAATATAAGTAGACATTTTCCAACATTAACTAGGTTTCATATTATAACTGGAAAAATTAATTTTTTCAAACTTATTATAGAGAAAATAAGGTTCATTTTAGACTAAGAATCATACATGCTACAATAGCTGCTGATAAGAAAACTTCATAATTTAAGAAAAAGTAATTAAAACTCTGATGTAATCAGCAGTATTTGAATTCTGTTATACTGGCTTCAATGCAAATGTAAACTTCATATGCATACATATATATATATATATATATAGAGAGAGAGAGAGAGAGAGAGTTGCTTTTTCAAGAAATTAATATCAACTCAGGTGGTAAACCCTTTACATATGACAAAATGTGAACTCTGTAGGTACCAAATGAATGTAACGTGCTAAACATATTACTAAAAATTTAGAAGCAAAAGAAGTTATTCTAGGTTGGGATTGTCAGCAAAGAAGGAAGGTTGCCAAGTTTCTTTACTGGTCTAGGGTTGAGTAGTTTCTAGAGGTAGAAGACTTTCGATGCTAAAGCCAAGAATGTCTTGGAAAAATTAGGATAAGCTGCTGATTTACAAAGGGGTGAAATAGTATGGGATCATGAGCAACTCAACAAAAGAAACGAGCTCCTTCCTGAATGAAAATACAGAGAATATTGTACCATGACTGAGACATTAAGAAAAGGATGTACTCTGATGGCATATATAATAATCAACAAGGAGCGCCATTGCTTTAGGACCCGAAAGAATAAACAAATTGGGAGACCCAGATCCCAATAGGGCTTCCCTGATAGCTCAGTTGGTAAAGAATCCACCTGCAATACAAGAGACCTCAGTTTGTTTCCTAGGTTGGGAAGATGCCTGGAGAAGGGATAGGCTACCCACTCCAGCATTCTTGGGCTTCCCTTTTGGCTCAGCTGATAAAGAATCCGCCTGCAATGCGGGAAACCTGCATTCAGTCCCTGGGTTGCGAAGATCCGCTGCAGAAGGGAAAGGCTACCCACTCCAGGATTCTGGCCTGGAGAATTCTATGGATTGTATAGTCCATGGGGTCGCAAACAATTGGACATGACTGAGCAACTCTCACTTTTATATATCACTTTTCAAATCCCATTAAGGAAGCAAGGTTGATACAAAAATTCCCAACAGGATACCAGTGTTGGCTTTAATGACAAGTCTTAGGTGATTGTTTTTGAGCACTGTGAGTAATTAAACTCCATAACTTTATTGAATGCTACAGAGAAATTATTTTTGTCCATTTCATAAGTAGAGCTGATTGCACTATCATGGGTTTTCTTCACTTAAAAATAATGCTCACATAAAAATTATAGTTTTAGTGCTTACATATTATGTTCTCTGTATTGTTCTTTTTGGGCTTCCCAGGTGGCTTAGTGGTACAGAATCCACCTCACAATGCAGGCGATACAAGAGATACAGGTTTGATCCCTAGGTCAGGAAGATCCCCTGGAGAAGGAAATGGAAACCCACTCCAATATTCTTGCCTGGAAAATCCCATGGACAGAGGAGCCTGGCAGGATATAGTCCATAGGGTATCAAAAAGTCAGATATGACTGAGCATGCAGGCAGGCAGGTATTGTTCTTTCTAGAAGCTCTTAAAATAAGTTTCTGGGATTGAAAAGAAGGAATAAAATTTACTACATATACTGTGGCCTTCCTTTTTGCTTTATAAATATCACCACATGTAATGCTCATAACAACCACAGAAGGTAAATACTACTATTACATTCCTCTGCCAAATGAGAAACTGATGTCACAGAATGGTTAAGTTTCCCTGACCTAAGATCACTTTGTTAGAAACAGGTGAAAACATGATCTGAACCTACATCAGTTCAGTTCAGTTCAGTCGCCCAACTCTTTGCGACCCCATGAACCGTAGCACATCAGGCCTCCCTGTCCATCACCAACTCCCGGAGTCCACCCAAACCCATGTCCATTGAATTGATGCCATCCAACCATCTCATCCCTTCTCCTCCTGCCCCTAATCCCTCCCAGCATCAGGGTCTTTTCAAACGAGTCAGCTCGTCACATCAAGTGGCCAAAGTATTAGAGTTTCAGCTTTAACATCAGTCTTTCCAATGAAGACCCAGGACTGTTCTCCTTTAGGATGGACTGGTTGGATCTCCTTGCAGTCCAAGGGACTCTCAAGAGTGTTCTCCAACACCACAATTCAAAAGCATCAATTCTTCAGTGCTCAGCTTTCTTTATAGTTCAGTTCTCACATCCATACATGCTGCTGCTGCTGCTAAGTCGCTTCAGTCGTGTCCAACTCTGTGTGACCCCCAAACGGCAGCCCATTGGGCTCTGTCATCCCTGGGATTCTCCAGGCAAGAACACTGGAGTGGGTTGCCATTTCCTTCTCCAATGCATGAAAGTGAAAAGTGAAAGTGAAGTCACTCAGTCGTGTCTGACNCCAGCTTTCATTAACAGTTGGGAGAACACCGTGGACAAGCTGGACAGCAGCTGAGCTCACTTTCCCACAAGGCTACCTTCCTATCCAAGACCTAAGCCTCTGTAGCTACATGCCCAGTATTCTCACCAGGAAGCCCGTAGAGTTCATCTAACTGTGGGAATCAGGGCCCATGCAATGGGGCTGTGATGGAACTTCAGTCTCTCTTCTGATATATCTAGAGGGAGGTAGCCAGGCTCTTTCCCTGTAATTGTGGGGTGCCATCGGGAGCACTTTGGGGTCTTAACCCGAGACAGTCCTTGAGTAAAAAGTATATGTTCAGGGTCTTTCAAACCTGACCTAGAAGGCCATTTCATTTCTTTGCCAAAGACCTAAAAAAATTAACTTAGTCCTTAATTTTTTGTGACCTCAGTCACAAAACCTTACTTTAGTTTCCACATCCCATTTGGATTTGCGAGAAAGCCATCATGCCACTTTTCTCTTATTAGTACTAATGACCAAGAGCATCTTATCATGGACCCAAAGGCTTTCTTGGATGACTTCAATAAATATTCAGTTGTCTCCTAACTGGATCTGCATTTACTTAGATAATGGGATGTGAATAGGATGTAAAATTGGAGGGATCTGTCTATCAGTTGGCACAGTGGTAAGGAATCTGCCTGTGAATGCAGAAGATGAAAGAGACACAGGTTCGATCCCTGGGTCAGGAAGTGCCTCTGGAGGAGGAAATGGCAACCCATTCCAGTATTCTTGCCTGGAAAATTCCATGGACAGAGGAGTCTCAGGGGCTACAGTCCATGGGGTCACAGAGTTGGACACAGCTGAGCATGCACACACCATGTTCTATCTACTTCTGGTTTTCTCAGTGGAGACCTCAAGTCCCATCCATTGCTGTATGTCTTGACATGCCCGCTAGTAGACCACGTCCTCTGACAGACAGGAATGGTGTGGACTAGGGAAGAACTCAGGAACCTGAATATCTTTCCCCTCCATATAATCCTGTGTCCCCTGCCCTCCTTGTCTGCTGTCTCTGTCTGCCTTGATGCTCCACACATGCTGTCCTGGTTGCAGTCTGTATTTTAAAGTCTTTTCTACTGAAGTTTTCTGATGATCAAAAAATTTATGCTGTACATTTTTTTTTTACAAACATCAAATTTGAGACACAATTCTGTAACTGCAAAATTGAAAAATTTTCAAGACTGAAATCCTCCTTGAGCCATTAAGTCACTCAGACTTTAACCGTATTGAGTTTCATTTTCTTGAGTGTTTTGTGAAAAGTCACATCTAATGCAATTTTTCTTGAAATCTTCTAGTCTCTTGCTTTGTGATATCGCATTGGAGCTTAAAGTCACACGTAGTTCCCCAAATACACAATTATCATACTAAATAACTTGCTGGCTTTTCATAAATTTTGGGACCAGCTAAGAGTATGGGAAGTTTATAGTGCTCTGATAGTGGCTAGAATGAAGTTTTCTAATTCTTTTATTCTGAAAATAGCAATGAAGGTAACCTGAGTTCACGTTTAATGAGTGATTATATGGCAGGCCCTAGACTGTTTGGTTTGCCTGCATTATCTTGTTAGCTTTAGGACAACCATCATCACCCCCCCATTTTACAGATAAGGAAAATAAAGGCTTAGGTTGATTAAATAGCTTTCCCAAGTCACATAGTTATTATGTGGTAGTGCCCCGAATTAAACCCAAACCTGAAGATAATGCAAGCTTGGAATCTGAAACATTTTCTCAGTGTACCCACATGAATTACTGAGCAGTTGCTAGTTTTCTTATTTATTAATCCTAGCATGTATGACATCATGTTTCCAAGCCTTTTCACATTTTATTTGTTGTTGTTGTTGTTTACTCACTAAGTCATGTCAGATTCTTTTGCAATCTTGTGGACTGGAGGAGCCTCCTAGACTCCTCTGTCCATTGGATTTTCCAGGCAAGAACACTGGAGTGGGTTGCCATTTCCTTCTCCAGGGGTTCTTCCCGACCCAGGGTTAGAACCTGTGCCTCCTATTTTGGCAGGCAGATTCTTTACTACTGAGCCACTTGCTAAAGTGTTAAATTTTTAGGGACTGGATTTAAATCCAATTGTACAATATCTGGGAAAACACTGTCCTTATTCCTTCCTTTTTGGTTCTTATCTGTATTTATCAATGTCAATTTCAGGAAAACTCACCCAATCTTTATCTTTCTTTGCCTTTTCAAGTCTATTTTAAACAAGACTGTTCCAAGGTCTGCCTCTTGATTTATATTCTGTGTGTGTCTGTGTGGTTTTTGATAGAAACCATCTCTAACCACAAGAAATCATTCCTTTGTTTTCCGTCGCTGTGTTTTTGTCATCTTGAGAATGTAAGAGAACTGAAATGATAGAGTATTTGATCTTTGGAGATTGGTTTCTTTCACTCAGTATCAATGCTGTTGAGACTGATCCACAGTGTTTTGTGTTTCAATAGTTTGTTCCTTATTTATTGATGAGTAGTATCCCATAGTGTGGATGAAGCACATGCTGCTTAACGTCTGGGTTATTTTCAGATTGTTACCATCACCAACAATACCGTTATAAACATTTGTGTACCAATTTTTGCGTGAACATAAGTCTTCATTTATCTGGGATACATGCCCAGATTGTAATTGTTGAGTCATATGCTAATTGCACATTTATTTTATTTTTAGTTTTTAAGAAACTGCTACAACTACCTTTCCGCGTGACTGTAGTGCTTTATAGCCTTAGCAAAAATATATGAATGATCAGGTTCTCTACATCTTTATCATAAAAGGACGTTGGAACATAGAATAAGGTAACATCTGTACCTTCACACCATCATCACTTTTTATTCTAAGATTCAGCCATTCTTCTAGTAGTGATATCTGATTGTGGCATTCATTTGCATTTCTCCAGTGGCTAATGATGTCAGGCATTATTTTATGTGCTTATTTGCATCTGTATATCATCTTCCAGGACCTGTCTCCTTATGTATTTGGCACATTATCTAATGTGCTTTTGTTCTTGTTTTCAATGTTGAGATTTGAGAGTACTTTGAGTATCTATATACTAGTCATTTATCTAATGTGGTTTGCAAGTATTTTTTTCATGTCTATGGCTTGTCATTTCATCTTCTTAAATCATTTGCAGGGTGAAAGTTTTAATTTTGATGAAATCCAATATATCTTTTTTTCTTCTTTTATGGCACCTTTTAAAAAAGGAAAAAGATAAAGCATAGAGAAAACAAGGGATTTACTCAAATCCCCACAGCAAAGAAAGCCAGCTTATTGACTTCTTCTCTTGCTTCTAGTTATAGCTTCACAAGCCTAATGGGCTAAAATCCATGGGGTCGCAAAGAGTCAGACATAACTGAGTGACTAACGTATATGACATGCATACATATAGTTATACTGTTTCCATCAGTCTGGGCCATTCTTATTTCTGTTGACATACAGGTATGCCATAAATTTCTTCTTGTGTATTTTTGATTAAATGCATGAATGCTTATCATGACCTTCTATAAATCATCTGTTATTATATGCAGTTAATCACAATTTGAACTATTTTTCATTTTATTTTTCATCATTCCAAATAATGAGGGACAGGGAAGCCAGGCATGCTGCAGTCCATGGGGTCACAAAGAGTTGGACATGACTAAGCGACTTAGCAACAACAAAACGTACTTACACTGCATCATCTCTAGCCACTGATAAAACATTTATTGCCTTCATAGGAAATAGATGGGGAAACAGTGGAAACAGTGTCAGACTTTATTTTCTGGGGCTCCAAAATCACTGCAGATGGTGACTGCAACCATGAAATTAAAAGACGCTTAGTGCTTGGAAGAAAAGTAATGACCAACCTAGATAATATATTCAAAAGCAGAGACATTACTTTGCTGACTAAGGTCCGTCTAGTCAAGGCTATGATTTTTCCTGTGGTCATGTATGGATGTGACAGTTGGACTGTGAAGAAGGCTGAGCACCGAAGAACTGATGCTTTTGAACTGTGGTGTTNATGGTAAAATTTAAAATGAGGACAGAACATGAAATATCAATTTATGAATATTATTACTTATGAATGGCATTTAAACTTATGAATATTATTAAATATAGATATATAAATGTATATTTAAATATACATTTATGAATACTATTCTAAAATATAAAATAGTTTGAACCATATGAAACTGCCTATATGTGATTTTTTTTTTTAATACAAAATGACTATTTCATATGATTCAACCTGGTGTTAGTGGTAAAGAACCCACCTACCAATGCAGGGAAGATTCCCTGGAGGAGGGCATGGCATCCCACTCTAGTATTCTTGCCTGAAGAATCCCATTGACAGAGGAACCTGGTGAGTTACAGACCATAGGGTCTCATAGGGTCGGACATGACTGAAGTGACTTAGTACACATGCAGTACTAAAATAACAGTCATCATTAGGTGGAAAATACAGAAGATTGGGAAGAGATAGTATATGAGAAGGAGGTCCTTATCATTGATAGCAGGACATCAATAGAAAAGTGTCTAAAGGATCATATTAAATTTTTTTTTACAAAGTTAATCTTTGTAATTATTAACTTTCAGATACCAATCACATTCATATTGAACCTGTCTTCACATATTTTTAGCTTTTTTGATGTGTAATTGACTAATAAATTGTAAGATATTTAAAATGGACATTGTAGTGATTTGATACAGGTCTGCATGGTGAAAGGATTCCTCCCACCTAGTTAAAAATCCACCATCTCGCATCTTTATCTTTTTTTTGATGAAAACATTTAACTTCTCCTCTTTTAGCAAATTTCAACTATAAAATACAGTTTTTTCAACTATAGTCACCACGTTATACATTATATCTTCAGCTCTTACTCATCTCATAGTTGAAGGTTTGTACCCTTTTAGCAACCTCTCACTAATTTCCCTAAACCCGCATCACGGCTCTTACGAACCACTTTTCTACTCTCTATTTCTATGAGTTTGATTATTTTTTTAGATTCTATATGTAAGTTAGACCATACAGCATTTGTCTTTCTGGTCTGGCTTATTTCACTTGGTCTAATGTCCTCAGGGCCCAATCATGTTGTTACAAATGGTAGAATTTCCTTCTTTCTCATGGTTGAATAATATTCATGTGTGTGAATAAGTATGTGAGTGTGTGCTGGGTTGGCCAAAAAGTATGTTCTGATTTTTCTGTAACATCTTATGGAAAAACTGAAAATAAATTTTTGACCAACCAGTACATCACATCTTCTTTATCCATTCATCCATTGATGCATATTTGGGCTGTTTCCCTGCCTTTGCTATTGTGAATAATGCTGCTATTGTGAACATGGGAGTGTGGCTCTCTCTTTGATATCCTCTTTTCATATTCTTTGACTATATGCCCAAAAGCAGAAATTCTGGATCATATGGTAGTTCCATTTAAAATTTTTTAGGAAACACACAAATGTAAACACTTCTTTTGCCTTCTTTTAATAATATTTATATTAAAGATTTCTAATTTTTAATAATACTTTTCATTTGCAGCATTGCCTTTCTAAGACTGATTGCTAGAAATGGCTGGGAATATTTTTTCCTATAGTAACAAATACTTGACAACAGTAACAATGAAAAGGCAGAATTAAATAATTGATGGGACTTCTTCTGGAATCAACCTTGCTTTTCTTTGATTTGATTTATCTTCCTGGCATTTTCACTGACATAACCTGTCCATATAACTGTAGTGTAAAACAAAAACATCAAAAACACAAGAACATCCACAATGGCACCCCACTCCAGTACTCTTGCCTGGAAAATCCCATGGATGGAGGAGCCTGGTAGGCTGCAGTCCATGGGGTCGCTAAGAGTTGGACATGACTGAGCGAATTCCATTTCAGTTTTCACTTTCATGCATTGGAGAAGGAAATGGCAACCCACTCCAGTGTTCTTGCCTGGAGAATCCCAGGGATCGGGGAGCCTGGTGGGCTGCCGTCTATGGGGTCGCACAGAGTCGAACACGACTGATGCAACTTAGCAGTAGCAGTAGCAGCAACCTGTCCATACAATTGTAGTGTAAAACAAAAACATCAAAAACACAAGAAAATGCGTATTACTTTCTGCTGGTAAAAATTCTGCTTTAGGTAAAATTCATGTCTGAAAATTAATTATTGATGAACTAATAAAAAGATTCATATCTCAGACTTAAATCAGATTGTTTTTACAGTAAATTACCCAAGGCAAACGGCATTTTCTAGTTGATGGGATGTTATAGCTAAAAGCATTTGAGAAAGATATTAACATGATGACAACACTACTTTCACATGGTGTGCCATTTAAATTTTGCTTAACCACCCCAGTCATTTGGAAGGAAGTGACTGAAGCCTCAGATCTGAGGTTATTTAGACCCCAGTTTAAGTCCTGACCTTCACATCCACTGACTCAATAACCTTGTACAAATTACTTAATATTTCGAATCCTCAGGCTTCTCATCTGTAAACTGAGGATAAGAGTATCTAGCTAAAAGTGCAGTTGGTAAGGCATATAAAACAAATATGTCACAGGACCAGGAGCATAATATTCTTTCATCAAGTGGTGGGATCACAGCTAATAATTTATTACTGAAGGTCCAATATGGAAATTGAATCAAAGCTCACAGGTTGTTTCTAAGTGAAATGACTGTAACTTTTTTCATTGAAATAGTGTTCTCTATCACTAATGGAGATGCCCTGGATATACCTGCATTATAAAATAGATAATGCCCTTGACCCTAAAGATATTGTTTAAGTTTTAAAGAGAGAGAGTGATATGATTAGTTTTAGAGGTGAAGAACTAATAGCTTCTGCTATAGTCCTTCCCATCATTTTGTAGTAGAATGAGGACCCCTCTGAGGGGGGAAAGTGGAAGAAAAGAAAGCCCATGATAGCTCCAGATGGAGTAGGCAGAGCTATTGTGTACCAAGGCAACTTTAACAAGATAACAGCCATTAGAAAATGGGTTTCATGACGACCAGCACTCCCACGTATTTTTTGTTTTGCTTTGTTTTTATTCTAGCAGCAATAGAGAGAGGACGTACAAGACAAAAAGAGAGAGAGAGAGAGAGAGAGGAGAGAGTAGGATTTATCCAGAATTCATCCAGATGTGGTGGAGAAATAAAGGTGTAGGCTCAGTCACTTGGTACTTATCTAAAGATTCTATGTTAGGAACTGTGTCAAAGAGAGCGTTCCAAAGCAAAAACCTTAACACAAGAAATATGACAACACATTCCTACCTATCTTAGAATTTCATTACAAACTGATAAGGAAAATAATCCTTTTCACTGTGACATTGTTTAGGGATAGGGTTTGTAGGAAAGGATTTCCTTAAAACGGCTTGATCGTTTTTGACCCACTATCAGTGACATAATGCATCTTCAAAGGCAAACTCAATGAGCAAAGTTTTGATTTTTCTAAGTAGCAGCTTTCTTTAAATAATAACTTATAAAACAATTAAAACCAATTAAGAGCAAATCTGATTTAAAGTATTAAAAAAACAGCATATCATTTAGCTTTAAAAACTTTAAAACGACACAGAAACAAAAACAAAGAACACCCTAGAATATATTATTGTTTTGAGAGTCTTACTGCTTGTTGTTGTTGTTAAGGCAATAGTAGCGTCTGACTCTTTGTGATCCCATGGACTGTAGCATGCCAGGCTTCCCTGTTCTCCACTATCTCCCTGAGTTTGCTCAAACTCATGTCCATTGAGTCAGTGATACCATCTAACCGTCTCATCCTCCGTGGTTCCCCTACTCCTCCCGCCTTCAGTCTTTCCCAGCATCAGGGCCTTTTCTAGTGAGTCAGTTCTTCGCATCAGGTAGCTGAAGTACTGAAGCTTCAGCTTCAGCATCAGTTCTTCCAGTGAATATTCAGGACTGATTTCCTTTAGGATTGACTGGTTTGACCTGGCCATTTCAGGCTGTGCTTTCAGACTCAGAAATGGAGGTAAGAGCCTGCTGTGTATTTATTACAGACTGGAAGAAAAAGTTAGGAAGCAGGATTGGCAAGAGCATCAAGTTGAGTTCTGGTGCAAACCCCAGGGTAACCTTGGCTGATCCCATAGGATGCTCAGAGCTTAGCCTGACTCCAGATTTACCCGGGACGCAGTGACTGGACTTTCTACACCTGATTTGCTGTGTCACCACCCCAACAGTTGTGACCTTGGGTGAGGTGAAGGGACTGGCAGCCGAAAGCTGTCTCCTGTCCACACCAGCAGCAACTGATGCAATCAAGCATTAACTGAAGAGGGATCTGAGTGACATATTACAGTACCACCAAAAAGTTTTCTCCAAACTCTTAGCTACAATTATAAAAAATTCTCTCAGTTCAGTTTAGTCGCTCAGTCGTGTTCAACTCTTTGTGACCCCATGGACTGCAGCATGCCAGGCTTCCCTATCCATCACCAATCCCCGGAGCTCACTCAAACTCATGTCCATTGAGTCTGTGATGCCATCCAACCATTTCATCCTCTGTCTTCCCCTTCTCCTGCCTTCAATCTTTCCCAGCATCAGGGTCTTTCCAAATGAGTCAGTTCTTCCATTAAGGTGGCCAAAGTGTTGGAGTTTCAGCTTCAGCATCAGTCCTTCCAATGAATATTCAGGACTGATTTCCCTTAGGATGGACTGGTTGGATCTCCTTGCAGTCCAACGGACTCTCAAGAGTCTTCTCCAACACCACAGTTCAAAACCATCAATTCTTCAACTCTCAGCCTTCTTTATAGTCCAATTCTCACTTCCATACATGACTACTGGAAAAGCCATAGCTTTGACTAGACCGACCTTTTTTGGCAAAGTAATGTCTCTGCTTTTTAATATGCTTTCTAGGTTGGTCATAACTTTTCTTCCAAGGAGCAGACGTCTTTTAATTTCATGGCTGCAGTCACCACACAGTGATTTTTGGAGCCCAAGAAAATAAAGTCTCTCAACTGTTTCCCTTGTTTTCCCATCTGTTTGCCATGAAGTGATGGAACCAGATGCCTTGATCTTCGTTTTCTGAATGTTGAGCTTTAAGCCAACTTTTTCACTCTCCTCTTTCACTTTCATCAAGAGGATCTTTAGTTCTTCACTTCCTGCCATAAGAATGGAGTCATCTACATATCTGAGGTTATTGATATTTCTCTCAGAAGTCTTGATTCCAGCTTGTGCTTCATCCAGCCCGGCATTTTGCATGATGTACTCTGCATATAAGGTAAATAAGCAGGATGACAATATACAGCCTTGACGTACTCCTTTCCCGATTTGGAACCAGTCACTTATTCCATGTCTGGTTCTAATTGTTGCTTCTTGACCTGCGTACAGATTTCTCAGGAGGCAGGTCGGATAGTCTGGTATTCCCATTTCTTGAAGAATTTTCCACAGTTTGTTGTGTGATCTACATCAAAGGCTTTCATGTAGTCAATAAAGCAGAAGTAAAACAAATTCTCTAGAGTTGTATAATTGTTAATATGGGGCATCCCTCTTTTTCCTGTTAGCCTGTCCTAAGGACTCAAAAATGTAATTTTCTGAGGTCTGCCAACATTTTCATTTCCATTTCAATTTCACTGAAGACCATTTAAAGGGTCATGGGCTTTAAGTGTGTCAGTGAACCTTTTAAACATAATGCTGAGATAATAATTGGGAAGCATAGCTTTGAAGTCATGGGACATTATTTCCTTCCTAGTTAGATTCATGTCTTCCTTTTTATTCTTGAGAAAGAGAGCAGAATCTTAGAAATGTTCTTCAAAATAAATAGTAGAAGAAAAAGAGATAGATGTGAGGGGAACTAGGCCTTTTAGCACCTGTCAGATTGAAAGCAGTCTGTACTCAGAGAATCAGACACTCTGTGTGACCAAAAGGGTGTCAGACTCTTCTTTTGATAATAAGTAAAAATCACATTTGTAGATAAACAGTTTGCAAGCCGAAATTTATAACATTTCATCAAGGATCTCAAAATATCCTTTCAAAGGACTTTTTAAGCCTTTCATTAATCATGGTCAGCTAGGTGTTTTTTGTTTTTTGTTTTCTCCTTTAAAACAGTTTGTCATTTGTTTCAGAAACAGAATTGACACAAATGAGAGCAGTCGTGATTCGACTTGGAAGGAAAGAGTTTCCTATTTGTTTATCTTTGGATGTGGCACCGCAGTGGACATCTGTTGGGTTGGAGATGGTGGCTTGGTCGCTGAGTCATGTCTGATGCTTTGTGACCCCATGGACTGTAGCCCACCAGGCTTCTCTGTCCATGGGATTCTCCAGATGAGAATACTGGGGCGGATAGCCATGCTCTTCTCCGGGGTATCTTTCTGACCCCCTGNCCTTAAGGCATCTGGATATATAAGATGCCCCAGAAATCATTTATTCTATAAACTGGTGGCAGTAATTCTCTGCAGTTTGTTTCATAGACGTTACTAAGGTCAGAGTTTCTTTTTTTTTAAGTAATTTCTTTTTTATTGAAGGATAATTGCTTTACAGAATTTTGCTGTTTTTCTGTCAAACCTCAACATGAATCATTCATAGGTATCCATATATCTCCTCCCTTTTGAGATGTATGCAAAGACTAACATGGAAACTTACATTACCATATGTAAAATAGATAGCCGATGGGAATTTACTGTATGGCTCAGGAAACTCAAACAGGGGCTCTGTATCAACCTAGAGGGGTGGGATGGCAGGGAGCTTCAAAAGGTTAGAGTTTCGATTAGACAGTTCTCTGGGAACAAGACTTAAAATTTCAGCACATCTGGTGCTCCAGGTCAGGAGACACTCACAGGGTGCAGTGCAAGGCTCAGGGGGCCAAGCAACCAAAGCCTCTGGAGTGAGAAAGGAAGACACAGGGGTTTACGTTTAGATGCAGTGGTGGTAGGAGGACGTACTCTCCTTCCAACCTCCTGCATCTATCAGATAAAACAGGGAAGAGCAAGAACCACACAGCAACGTTTTCATAGGTAAATACACTGACTTCAGAATTAATAGACGCAAAGGAAGAACTGTTCAGATACGTGGATGTTATTGCAGTTGTCCAAGGTATTCATTCATTCATTCTTCATCGTTTGTACTAAATTCCCAGCATATATGGTTACAGCTGTATATATGATCTGCTGCTGGTGCTGCTTAGGCACTCAGTCGTGTCCAACTCTCTGCAACCCCACAGTCTGTAGCCCACCAGGCTCCCCTGCCCGTGCAATTTTCCAGGCAAGAATACTGGAGTGGGCTGCCACTTCCTACCCCAGGGGATCTTCCTGACCCAGGAATCGAATGTGTGTCTCTATGTCTCCTGCATCGGCAAGCAGATTCTTTACTACTAGCACCATTTGATATCAATAAAGGTCTGATGAGGTACCAATAGGTACCTGGGAAATAATAAAAGCAACACCTACCCCCTATTTAGCTTATTTTTCTTTTGTTTTTAATCACACTCAATGATCACTTTGTTCTGTACAGTTATATCAAGACACCACCTGTTGATTTGTGTTACAATTGAAGTTTGGGCTTTCCAGGTGCTGTTAGTGGTAAAGAATCTGCCTGTCAATGCAGATAAGAGACAGGCATTGGAATCCTGGGTTGGGAAAATCCCCTGGAGTGGAGCATAGCAACCCACTCCACTATTCTTGTCTAGAGAATTCCATGGATGGAAAAGTCTGGTGGGCATAGTCCATAGGGTCACAAAGAGTCAAACATGACTGAAGGGACTTAGCATGCAGTATGCACACACAATTAAGTTAGCATGTAGAGATCACATTGTCCATATTCCTACTGATGACAGTGCAGTGTGTCAAAGATGAAGGAGGAGGAAAAGGACACTTGATAACTCTTGAGTTGCAATATACTTTTAAAATTTCTGTTTATTTATTTGACTGTGCCAAGTCTTAGTTGCAACGTGTAGAATCTAACTCCCTGTCCAGGGATCAAACCCAGGTCCCCCTGACTTGGGAGCACAAAGTCTTAGACACTGGACTCCCAGGGAAGTCCCTGCAATATTCTTAATTGTTTGATGTTCTTATATACCAGCAACTTTTTGGACTGCTCCGGTACCTACTGTAGAGTCTTTCCATACTTTCTATAGAGGTCTTTTGTTCAGCTAAATGTCCAATAGGCTTCTAACTGAGCTCATCAAACTCAATCAAGGCCTCATTCGTTCTATCAAACTTTCATTCTATTTTCCCATTGTTATGCTATGAATTTACTCTCTCTGCTTGTACCATCTTTTTACTCTACCCTTGTGACACTTCTGATACATTTCAGTTTTACTTAAGGATAAATTTGCCTTGATCTCAAGAAATACATTTTTATTTTTCTATGAGACAATGTTAAAAGAGTGATATTTCTCACAATTAAGTATATTAAGAAGAAGAATTCTACTCACAGGGATTAACTGAGAGGTTTCATTCTCAGGGCCTTTGTGTTTACATTTGGTTGGCTCTTCTGACTGGTTATCATGATGTTCATTGTAAAATATAAAATGCAGGGCTCTTGATAGCAAATTTGAAGTCATAGGTTTCAGAATTTGGGATGTATTTGGTAATACCCAGGCAATTAATACTTTACTATTATCCAGCATCCCAGCTTAAAAAAAGAATAATCTTCCAAAATGGCAGAAATCATACCTTACAAAAGAATAGAAATTAAGGATCACATATTGTTGAAATAAGAGTCTCTCTCCAACCAAGCACTAGAACCTTGTACCTGCAGGAGGCATTCCATATGTAGGTGTCCTTACCGCAAATGGAAATGAAAATCATGGGTTTATATTTGGAGGAATAAAGTGAAGTGAAGTGAAGTGAAGTCGCTCAGTCGTGTCCGACTCTTTGCGACCCCAGGGACTGTAGCCCATCAGGCTCCTCTGTCCATGGGATGTTCCAGGCAAGAGTACTGGAGTGGGTTGCCATTTCCTTCTCCAGGAGATCTTCCCAACCCAGGAATCGAACCCAGGTCTCCCACATGGTAGGCAGATGCTTTACCATCTAATAGAGATTAATAATTCAAGAATCCTCCAATGAAGGCTTTACTCAGGGGACACAAAGTTATCTAAGTATGGTAGCAGCAGTAAATATATCTTTACTTGATTATATAAGTGGACATGAAATTTGCCATCAATGGAAATGGGTTGCCTGTAGCATATTTCCATTGCAAGAGTTCATAAAAATAATTTCTACAAAATCCAGAGACAATGCTTCCTCCTTATAATACAAGAAATACTAATCAGTATTTATTTTCAGTAGGAGCTGTAATAGGCATCTGAATTCTTTCATAGAATATTCTAAGGGGATTGGAGAAGAGCCATGAGTTACCTTTCAGATTTGAAATTCTGTAATCTTTTTATGATATATTGATAATAATCTATACTATATAAAAATAAAATTAAAACAGTTCGAAACTGCCAAAACATTTTTTGACAGGAACCTATATATATATAATTGATCATCTACAGTTTGTTAATGCAGTTCTTAAGATGTTAAGACACGTCCTTGTGGAAATATTGTAATTACCTTTCATATGTCTTTTTGTGTGAAATCACTTGGATACATTACTCCTAAACCTGTTTTCCCACTTCTAAAATGGATACACTCCCCCCTGGGATTATTGCTGCTGCTGCTGCTAAGTCGCTTCAGTCATGTCCGACTCTGTGCGACCCCACAGATGGTAGCCCATTGGGCTCCGTCATCCCTGGGATTCTCCAGGCAAGAACACTGGAGTGGGTTGCCATTTCCTTCTCCAATGCATGAAAGTGAAAAGTGAAAGTGAAGTCGCTCAGTCGTGTCTGACTCAGCGACCCCATGGACTGCAGCCTACCAGGCTCCTCCATCCATGGGAATTTCCAGGCAAGAGTACTGGAGTGGAGTGCCATTGCCTTCTCCGCCTGGGATTGTTAGAAAGATTGATTGCATATAGGGGAAAACACTTTGAAATCGTAAAGCATTAAGTATATACTAAAATTCTCCCTGCAATTGTTAATCACTTTACCTATTACATTTCCTCAAATTATCAAGTGTAATCTTGATAATTTTTAGTTACTTTAAAATTTATTTTTATTTATTTTTAATACACAAGCATTCTAATGTTATTATAGATTCACAGAGTTTTCACTTAAGTGTTTCACCTTAGAGGACATTATTAGTAAAATTTTAAAACACATAAAAATATTTTTAAAGGGAATGCTTTGACTTAGATGATAAAAGAGTCAATGCAGGAGACCTGGGTTCAATTCCTGGGTCAGAAAGATCCTCTGGAGAAGGCAATGGCTACCCACCCCAGTATTCTTGCCTGGAGAATTCCATGGACAGGGGAGCCTGGTGTGCTATCATCCATGGGGTTGCAAAGAGTCAGACACAACTGAGCGACTAACACTTCATGAATCTTTTTAGTTAAAACTATTTCTCAATAAAAGTAATGACTCTTTATAAATCAATCATAACTTTTTTTTCCTTTTAATAAGAACTGATATCCATTCTTTATAATTCTTTTCAATTGATATAGAAATGCCAGCATAGTGCAAGAGTAAAGAGTGTGTGATCTGGAGCCAAACTCCTTGGGTTTATACTCAGTTCTACGACTTACTAGTTGCATGATCATCAGGAAATATCTTAATTTCTCTGTGCTTCAGTTTCATCGTATAAAGTACATATAACAGTGTTGCTTTCTCTTGGGTTGTTGTGAGAATTAAATGAGGTAATGTATATAAAGCATGTGGCAGAGTGCCGAGAACATACTAAACACCCTGTGAGTGCCAACTTTCTTTACTGTGGAACTTTATGGAAGTTTCTAATCCATTTCCTGTTACTTCCTCCAGGATAGTTTCTACTTCCTAATACAAAGAAGTTTTCTTAACCATTTGGACTATCAAGAATCTTACTATCTAGATTAAATCTTCCAGATGATTCTGCATTTGCACATGATTTTGTGGCCTCTAGAGTGTAGTCCTCAGGAGCCATATTCTATTAACTAGAAGATCTGGAAGTCTTCATGTTACTAAGAGGTGTATCTTGATGACCTTTGCAATGACCTCGGCATGCATCTCACAACTATCTCCCAGTGCTCCAGAGCAAAGAAAGAGTCTACTTCCTTCTAGCCTTATAGTTTTGGTTCTATTTCCTTCTCTGCCGATGTTGTTGTTCTCTGTAATCTTCCCATGCTCACTCCTCTTGTCATTCAGACTACCACAAACTTCCTCCACCACACTAATGGAACTAAAGTAGCCACATGAATCCTGCGTAACACATCACCGGTTTTTATTTGTCTGCACTTCCTGATGATTTTCATGATTTTTTTTGTTAAATGTGATTGTATCTCCCCATCCTAAATTCTGCAAGTTCCATAAGAACCGTGGCCACATCTGACTTATTCACTTACCACAGTATTCTCAGCATATTTTCACCTACGAAGTATGCAATACATATTTATTGAATGCATAAGAATGATAAATCATTTACTTCAAGTAAAATGGCAGAGCCATTTTCGTGTATCTAGAATACCTTTCCCACATTTCTCTATTTGTCAAAATGGTACTCATTCTTATTCTGTGAAGTTCTTTAAGCTTCACACAAGAAAAAATTCATTACTCTTCCATGTGCTCCTATGATATATAATTTCCTTAAATGCAAAGGCTTTTGTTAGATATGATTTGATAAGAGAAAATACTTGGGTGTTTGGCCAATACTAGGCTGTAACAGTTTTCTAATAGGTCTCACCCCATATAGCTTGAATGACATTCTTTTGCTTTTCTAAAAGATTTTTTTTTTTTTAAGATGAGCTGAGAAGCATTACGTTCATAATGCAGAAAAAGAATGCATGGGTTTATTATATAGCTTATATCTTCATGAAAACTTACAAAATCTAAGGTATGTTCTGGGTTTTAACATTCAGTTACCTTTAACTAAAAACTTAGAGGAAGCCTTTGATACCTGTAACAAAATGTAATGGTTCCTGGCAAAGTGTGCATTCTGNTTATATAGCTTATATCTTCATGAAAACTTACAAAATCTAAGGTATGTTCTGGGTTTTAACATTCAGTTACCTTTAACTAAAAACTTAGAGGAAGCCTTTGATACCTGTAACAAAATGTAATGGTTCCTGGCAAAGTGTGCATTCTGCTTTTGACAATCTATTTATCATCATTTGTTTACCACTTTAGTGTTCCACGCAATCCTGCTTAGGAACAGCCTTTTCTTTGTCTAGAGGTTGCTAACAAAAACTGTGTACTTAATCTCCATTTGCTCTTGTAAATAGCTCTAGTGCACAATCTTAATTCATTCACTTTTGTGACAAAACAAAACTGATTATTATAGGGTAGGCAGTGGAAATACCATTGCCTTTAAGGCAATGGCACCCTACTCCAGTACTCTTGCTTGAAAAATCCCATGGACGGAGGAGCCTGGTGGGCTGCAGTCCATGGGGTCGTTAAGAGTCGGACACAACTAAGCGACTTCACTTTATTTTTCACTTTCATGCATTGGAGAAGGAAATGGCAACCCACTCCAGTGTTCTTGCCTGGAGAATCTCAGGGACGGGGGAGCCTGGTGAGCTGTCATCTCTGGGGTTGCACAGAGTTGGACATGACTGAAGTGACTTAGCAGCAGCAGCAGCAGAGGAAATACAGAGAGCAGAAAACAGTCTTTACTCTTACGGAGATACTGTATTATCAAATCCCTTCTTGTATATTTGGAGCTAGGGTGGGATTGAAAGAAGCTCAGTGAATAACAATGGAAAGTTTAAATGCTCAGAGGATCTATTTGCTCAAAACTTGAGACTATAGCTGCAGGGAATGGCAATAAAACACCTATCTGAATCTCCCTGTTGCTAGCAGGGAGGAGGGTCAGGAAATTCTTTCAAGAGTAGGCAAAGCTTAAGTTGATTCTTCAATTCAGGTGGAGCTAACCAAGTTGAGCAATTGTATTCTTACAGCCCTGGCTGTTGAGCAAAAATGTACAATCCTGGAGTTGCCAAAACATTTTTTTATGATACTGACTTTCTGTTTTCTCAGGTCCTCTTTCTCTTTATTTTATGTGCAGCCATTGTGAGCATTCTTTTCCTTTGAGTTTTGTTTCAATGTTGAGAAAATTCTAATGTTTCTGATCCTTGGCAGAAAGAGAACAATTTCCAAATAGAATCTACCTTGAAAACAGAACTCCATTACATGAAAGTTGTTGACATTTGAAAGGCTCACACACTTAAAAGTCTTTCTAGGCTGTGTGAGTTTACAAACGCATTGATTAGTTACCTCCATGACTATAGACCTCACAGCCACTTCCTTTTGTGCATATTCCTAGAATAGCACTGATTCACTTGTAAGAGATTCTCTTTTTTCCTTTCCTTTTTTTTTTTTTTTTTTTTAGGAAAGACTATGCCCGATACAGGCTTCCCAGGTGGCTCAGTGATAAAGAATCTACCTGCCAATTCAGGAGACTTGGGTTCAGTCCTTGGGTCAAGAAGTCCTGGTGGAAGAAATGGCAACTCACTCCAGTATTCTTGCCTAGGAAATCCCTTGGACAGAGGAGTCTGGAGGGCTCAAAAGTGCACAACCTTAATTCATGGGATCACAAGAGTTGGACATAACTGAGTGACTGAGCATGCATGCCCACGTGCCCTATCCGCCTTAAATTTACTAGCTCTTGTCAAATACATATTAAAATCTCAGTAATAGTCTTTGATTGAACAAATATTTTGTTATTTTACCAAATGTTGATTTCATGATATTTTATGGTAAATATTAATTGCTTTTCATGCACCAGGATACTCATTAATATTTGCATGTTGTGATTTGAGTTTGGGGGTATTTCTTCAACATTATTAACATAAGCAAAGGCTCTTCACTTCACTTTAGGGGATCTAGTGTAAGCTTTACATCTTTTATCCCACACAGTAATTTGTTAATAACCAATCTCCCTTTGACTGTTAACATTAAAAAACACAGTAGAAAGGTGGGGAAGAAACGGAGATGATCTAAATAATATTGGAAATTAACGCTTTGTCTAAATATTACAAGGCTGAGACACAAAGAACTGTATACAAGCACTGTGCTCTGGTTGGTAAATCTGTTTCTCACAGGGATGCAGTCTAGCAATTCGAAAACTCTATTATGTGTATAATGCATGCGTGCTAAGTTGCTTCAGTCGTGACCAATGCTTTGCGACCCTATTGACTGTAGCCCACCAGGCTCCTCTGTCCATGGGATTCTTTAGCCAAGAATGCTGGAATGGGTTGTCATGCCCTCCTCCAGGGGATCTTCCTCACCTAGGGACTGAACCTATGTCTCCTATGTCTCCTGCATTGCAAGTGGATTCTTTACTGCTGAACCACCGGGGAGGCCCATGTGTATACTAGGGTGAAACAGACTTCTCAACTTAAAAGCACAATCTACAAGTTGAGAATTACGTTAGTGGACAAAACTGAAGATTTAAGCCCAGAATGCAGCCTCTCAGATAGCTCTGAGAGATTGCTCAAAGGGCTAAGTGGGAAGCCAGGATATATAGGAGCTTTTGCAACAAAGACCAGGTAGGAACTTCAAAAGATTTCTGTTAGTTAGGGAAAACCAGATATCTCAAGATACTGAAGTTAGTGCTCTTTTTATGTGTGGGAAGATGCAAAAGTCTGGACTCCTTGACATTGAACCTTTGATATGCACCCAGCTCTTCCGGGCCAGTGTCTTGTGTTTTCCCATCCTGAGTCTCTGTGGGGCACACTGCTGGGGGCGGCTGTAGTGGCTGGTGGCTCCATAGCAGTATCCTGTTTCTGAGTTCTCTCAGAGCTCACCTTCTGGTCAGCTGTAATGTGATGGCTTGATACTGTAAACAACATCCTTTGTTTACTGATACGGCAAGTAACATTTGTTTCACTCACAGGTTAATATGTTATAAATATAGAACACCAAACTTCTTATGGTTGGAAAAAGAAGTTACAAGTAAGCAAGTGGAAATGCTAGAATGAACATCAGTAACACTACAGTAGCAGTAAGCACAGCAAGCCCCCAGATATTAATTTCTAAATATCACACTCCAATTAAAAAAAAAAAAAACTGGACTCCTTTNAAGGAATCTTCCTGATCCAGGGATTGAACCCAGGTCTCCTGCAATACACACAGATTCTTTACTGTCTGGGCCACCAACGCTATATGTGGACTTTTTATAATTCCATCCTTTTGTGGCTTCCATCTTCCTAATATGACCCTTATTTCCCTACCTGACACATCCTTCCTTCTTCAAAATGCAGTTCAAATGTTACCTTTCTGTGAAGTTTCCCAAGTATCTATAAATCTTTCTAAATATATTTTTGCACTTATGAGATCATACTTGATATATTAGTTTTCTAACTATTTAAAAATGCAAGTTTTCTAAAAGGAAAAGTCACATTGTTGTATTTTTAAATTCTTAATTTAACACCCAAAGACTGTAAAGTTTTGATAAAGTTTCCATGGATGAAAAAATGTAAGGATGAATGACTGATTGTTCTGAGTATCTGACTTGTTTATTACATCCCATTATAAGTTATTTGTGTGACATATTCATGTTTATCCTTTATTTAAACAATGTTTTTTGTTTTCTTACCTCACAAGAACCCATAACAAATTTCATTTCATATATAACTGATTGCCTTACAATTCAGTTTAAAGAGGTCATTCACCACTGCACAGTTATGGCTTCTAGCTGTCTTTCAAGCAGGGTGGAGTGAAGGGTGATCATCTACCATGATCTTTTCATTCACTGGGGCTATTTGGTGAGGAATTTAAAACTATTTTTCAGGCTAGCTTACCTAAATCCTTTGCTAGAAGAGTGATATGCTCACTTTTAAAATATTTGCCAATATGGAGCTGTGTTCCTCATCCTAGAAAAACAATTTTGAACAATTTTTATGTTCCTCTCTACAGTAACAATAAAATATGTTGCCACACTTAGGGCATCTTGTCTTATTTATGGGACAAATGAGATGCTGACTGACTTCATTCTTAGACAAATATTCTTCCAATTATTTCTTGTCAAAAGACAGGTGAGGTGATAAAATACTTGATTAGTTGAAGTATGGTAGACTCACTTATTATTATACATATGATATATTAGTATTTATTTCTCTGTTAATGAATTTAAAATATCAAAAATTTCTCTTTTCTTTAAAAAGATAGTGACTGAACAAAACAATATATTAACAATAAGAGAAGTTAAGGGAATTCTCTGTACTCTACAACTCTCTTTTTAGCTTAGAAAAATCAAGCCATTAAATGGAAGGGAAGCACTC
This sequence comes from Neotragus pygmaeus, assembly GCA_006410875.1. Lineage (NCBI taxonomy): Eukaryota > Metazoa > Chordata > Mammalia > Artiodactyla > Bovidae > Neotragus > Neotragus pygmaeus. The sequence goes on along the minus strand of SJYV01055323.1, from coordinate 2,258 downwards.
TTATTGTTGAATTTTTTACTTGAAATATAGACTTATGAAATTCATGGGAATTTACATGACAAAGTCCAGAGTATCAATGTTGAATGATAATTTTGTGTTATATCATCATTTTTATGATTTATATTGGTTCATATTATAGTAATTATTCGTATTTAGTGTCCTGTTTACTCTGTTTTATTCATATACTAAATAATTAGCTAAAATGCATTTTTTTACAAATGCATGCATTTTATCTTGATAGTTCTTAAATCTATCTACCCATCTGTAGATGCTGGATCTTGGAGACTACTTCTAATTTCAGTTTTTCATCCACATTTCAATTATTTTTATGACATAGTTGCACTTTCCCAGTCTTATAAAACTGAAGCTGATAGATAAATATTAAATGCATTGGATGGTAGTAGATTATTAAAACTCGGTCCTCTCATAAACTTTGAACTTAGTTAATCAATGTTATAGTCTGGAGGTTAATTTTATAAAGTTAATTTAAATATTTCTTGCATAAAAAACTATACAGTGGCTATTACATTCTGTATACATGTATCATGGAATATGTGTGCTAATTTACATGTGTCTTAAATTTATAGAACTTTAAGCTCAATTTTAACATATATTGGCAAATCATTTTCATGAGTTTACATCAAGAAATTTTGCCAGTTAGAAATTCAAGGAAACTAAAGATGATCACCATCCAATGAATATCTGTGTATCAGTCACTTTTGTACATTGAACCACATTTGCATAGCAACAACCCAGCCTGTGGGCATCATTACCTACCAGACAGAGTCTCCAAGGAGAGGAGATAACTACCCTGAAGGTAAGTGACAGGAGACTACAAAACCCAATTGTTAGGCTCCTAAGCCAACACACCGTCTATTGTCAGTTTAGAAGCAGGAGTACCAAGGCTCTAGTGTTTTATTCTTATAAGAAATGTAAAATCACCTGAGGTCACTCAGACTAAAACTTTCTTGGTTGTGAAATTTAGTTACCGTATTACAGTGTACAGTATGGTCAAGGCTGAAACTGAATAGGCATTTATTGTGTATCTTCTAGAACTCAAGCACCATTCAAGCTTAATATATTTTATCTTGATTTTTTAACACAGGATTCTGAGAGTCAGTGCTATCTTGATTTCACACATGAGAAAACATAACTCCAAGACAGGTTATTATGTGTAGACCCCACACTGGTTGAAGGCATAGTATTGGGGTACAAACTAGCTGTTGTTGAGTACAAATCTTATGTTTTTTTAAAGTGCAAACTACAGACACTCAAAAGGAGTTTTAAATTTGACAAAAGAGGCAGCTGAAAGTGCAGGATATTAGGGTTCCCTAGAGAAACAGACTTCACTTTCACTTTTCACTTTCATGCATTGGCGAAGGAAATGACAACCCACTCCAGCATTCTTGCCTGGAGAATCCCAGGGATAGAGGAGCCTGGTGGGCTGCTATCTATGGGGTTGCACAGAATCGGCCATGACTGAAGTGACTTAGCAGCAGTCAGCAGCAGCAGAGAAACAGAATCAATTAGAGATACAGAGATGGATAGATAGATGATAGATGATCAGCAGTTGCTTTGGTGGCTCAGTGGTAAAGAATCTGCTTGCCAATGCAGGAGATACAGGAGATGCAGGTTCGATCCCTGGATCAGGAAGACCCCCTGGAGAGGGAAACAGCAACCCACTCCAGTATTCTTGCCTGGAAAATCCCATGGACAGAGGAACCTGGAGGGCTACAGGCCATGGGGTCACAAAGAGTCAGACTCGACTGAGCATGCCTAGATAGACAGATATACACACACACATACATAGATTGAAATGGTATTTGTCATAAGGAATTGACTCACACAGTTATGGAGGATGAGAAGTACCACAATCTGTCATCTGTCAACCTGAGAACTAAGGCAGCTGGTGGTATAAATTCCAGTCTCAGTCTGAAGGCCTAAGAATCAGGAACACAGTCCCAGTCCAGTATCAGGAAACCAATGTCTCAACTCAGCAGTCAGGCAGAAAGAGAATTCAGTCCTCCTCTACCCTTTTGTTCTCTAGGCTCTCTAAAGACTGAGAGCCCACCCACATTAGTGATGTTAATCTGCTTTACTCAGTCCATTATTTCAAATGCTAATCTATTCTGGAAACACTCCCATAGACATACCTGCTAAGTCACTTAAATCGTGTCCAACTCTGTGCTACCCCAGAGACGGCAGCCCACCAGACTCCCCCATCCCTGGGATTCTCCAGGCAAGAACACTGGAGTGGG
>SJYV01055320.1:0-13224 GCA_006410875.1 Neotragus pygmaeus | reverse complement strand
ATGGGAAAGACTAAGATCTCTTCAAGAAAATTAGAGATAACGAGGGAACATTTCATGCAAAGATGGGCACAATAAAGGACAAAAATGGGATGCACCTAGCAGAAGCAGAAGATACTGAGAAGAGGTGACAAGAATACACTGAAGAACTATAGAAAAAAGATATTCATGACCCAGATAACCACAGTGGTGTGATCACTCACCTAGAGCCAGACATCCTGGAATGTGAAGTCAAGTGGGCCTTAGGAAGCATCACTATGAACAAAGCTAGTGGAGGTGACGGAATTCCAGTTGAGCTATTTCAAATAGATGATGTTGTGAAAGTGCTGCACTCAATCTGCCAGCAAATTTGGAAAACTCAGAAGTGGCCACAGGACTGGAAAAGGTCAATTTTCATTCCAATCCCAAAGAAAGGCAATGCCAAAGGATGTTCAAACTACCATACAACTGCACTCATCTCACAAGCTAGCAGAGTAATGTCCAAAATTCCCCAAGCCAGGCTTCAGCAGTACATGAATCATGAACTTCCAGATGTTCAAGTTGGTTTTAGAAAAGGCAGAGGAACCAGAGATCACACTGCCAACATCCACTGGATCATCAAAAAAGTGAGAGAGTTCTAGAAAATCATCTACTTCTGCTTTACTGACTACACCAAAGCCTTTGATTGTGTGGATAACAACAAACAAATTCTTAAAGAGATGGGAATACCAAACCACCTGACCTGCCTCCTGAGAAATCTGTATGCAAGTCAAGAAGCAGCAGATAGAACTAGATATCAAACAACAGCCTGGTTCCAAATTGAGAAAGGAGTACATAAGGCTATATATTGTTACCATGTTTATTTAACTTATAGGAAGAGTACATCATGTGAAATGCTGGGCTGGATAAAGCACAAGCTGGAATCAAGATTGCAGGGAGAAATATCAATAACCTTCAACACGCAGAAGACTCCACCCTAATGACAGAAAGTGAAGAGAAACTAAAGAGCCTCTTGATGAAAATAAAAGAGGAAAGTGAAAATGTTGGCTTAAAACTCAACATTCAGAAAACTAAGATCATGGCATCCAGTCCCATCACTTCATGGGAAATAGATGGGGAAACAGTAGAAACAATGACAGACTTGATTTTTATGGCCTGCCAAGTCACGACAGATTTTTACTGCAGCCATGAATTTAAAAGAAGCTTGCTCCTTGGAAGAAAAGCTATGACCAACCTAGACAGCATATTAAAATCAGAGTCATTACTTTGCCAACAAAGGTCCATCTAGTCAAAGTTATGGTTTTTCCAGTAGTCATGTATGGATGTGAGAGTTGGACCATAAAGAAAGCTGAGCACCTAAGAATTGATGCTTCTGAACTGTGATGTGGGAGAAGACCCTTGAGAGTCCCTTGGACTGCAAGGAAATCAAACCAGTCCATCTTAAAGGAAATCAGTTCTGAATATTCAATGGAAGGACTGATGGTGAAGCTGAAACTCCAGTACTTTGGCCACCTGATGGTAAGACCTGACACAATGGAAAACACCATGATGCTGGGAAAGACTGAAGGTGGGAAGAGAAGGGGACGACAGAGGATGAGATGGTTGGACGGCATCACCGACACAATGGACTTGAGTTTGAATAAGTTCAGGGAGTTGGTGACGGTAGGGAGTCCTGGCGTGCTGCAGTGCATGGGGTCCACAATGAGTCAGACACCACTGAGCGACTGAACTGAACTAGGGCAGGGTGCTGGGTCCCCCTCAAGGGCTACATGTAACGAAGTCTTTGAGCAATTTCACTGATACTAAAGCCCCCACCAGGTGGGAGAAGCTAACTGTATGCTCCCCATAAGCATGCAGAATTCGAGCAGTTGGAATCGGAAGGTTGAGGATAAGGACTCCCAACTTACCTCACCGCTAATCATGTCCATAAGCTGATCACTCCCTCCTCTTTGGACCATTGCTATAAAACTCCTCCATACCCTCTCCAGGAGGGGACACACAGTTTTTAGGGCATTAGCCCATGTGGCCCCCTTTGCCTGGCAAAGCAATAAGGCTGCTCTTTTCTACTTCATTACCCAAAACTGTGTCCTGGAGATTTAATGTGGAGTCAGGGTACAGAGGCCACATTTGGCTTCAGCTTCCCCCATTGGTCTTTTGGGGCCCTGAGAATCATGCTGTGATGAAACGTGATCCAGTCTATGAGAGACTGAGGGCACATGGGGGAGAATCAATGTGCGGTCAATCAGCTGATGTGGGAAAGCCACCTTACCTCCTCCAACTCCCCTCCTCCAACTCCACTGGGACATCTGAAGAGAGCTGTTGTGCCCTTACATTAGCTGTGTAACCATCGAAACTTCTCAAGCCATTTATGCTTAAATTGCTAGTTATTTAACTGAACTTATTGCAACTTTTATCATAATACATATGCATTTCAGCAACAAAGTATGTCTTCTGAGATTGGAAAGTTTTAACATTACTACACAGTACTTTCTTCTATACTCTTTGTACTTATCAGAAAAAAAAAAGGAAACACATGGAAGCAAATGAAACTGATCCATAATCCTAGTAGAAGTCAGACAATAACATTTATGTGTGTTTCTATATAGTCTATACATGTAGCCATAATTTAAAACCAACCTCTGGCATCATAGTTAAAATTTTCTATCTTTTTTCACTTAACATTAAATCATGGGTCATTTTTCCATTATTATATTTTCAAAACCGTGAATTTGAATATTCATATAAAATATAATTGAATTAATCTATTTATTATTGGGCATATGAATTTTTCCAAGTACTGACAAGTATAAAAAATACAGAAGACTATTACATAAAGGGTTCTGTGAAAATTCAGCTATATTCTTAGAATGACAAATTATTGGTTTAAATCTACTGGTACATACTGCCAAAATCCCTTTTATATATTTTTTACTAATAGTAGTCTAAGAAAAGGCACCTATGACTTCACTGTTATTATCAGTATTATCTTAACATTTTTTTATTTGACAGATTAAAAAACTGGTATCCTAAAATGGCATCCTAATTACTGTATCAGTCATATTTCATTACTAGTGATGTTCTGTATTCTTATATGTTTACTGCCCATTAGGATTTAGTTTTTTATTTTCCATTCATATCCTTTATTCTGTCATTACAGTATTTTTTGTCTATATTAATTCAAAATAATGCTATCCAAGCAGAGTGAAAAGCAAAAATTTGATATAAAAAAAGAGAGCTATTTATGCAGTAAGGACATTAATCTATATATTTAAAATATCTTTCCCATTTGGAAATTTGGCTTTTAAGTTTGATTATAACATATTCTGATATGTATTAGTTTTCTTTTCCTTTTTTTTCAGTTTCTGGGGCCAATTTTATTAAAATTTTCTTTGCATTTTCTTCTAATATTTTTTTATAATATTAAATATCCTGAGATTAAAATTAAATATTTTCTTTCAAAGTTTGAAGTTATTTTTTAACATTTAACACAGTGACTTATTTACTCCATCTATACTTTTTTCCCATTAGCATAAGATTTGAGGGGAGATTTTAAATTTATTGTTTTCCAAATAGCCTAGCCCTCCAACACTATAGGTTGAATCTTTGATTGAATGTGTATTTGTTGGCAGTGCTTCTCTTACTGAATATTACATTTCTAAGGACACTAGGGTTTTAGAGCTTTATATTAAATATCACTGATAAATGTTAATTGTTGGGTAAATACAGACACTTTTTACTTATAACTTTACAATTACATGATAATTAAATTCTCTTCAGAGCTCTTTCAATAATAAGAGTGTTATTAGAATAACATTTGCAAAGTTTACATTTTAAAATCCACCAGATTAGTCATTTGACTTTGGAAAAATTAACATTTTCATAATTCTTAGTTATATCATCTAAGAAAACAGCACAGTTTTACATTTAAAATATTGTATTTTCTCCAAAGTGGTATACTTCTTCAAATTTTCCTGATATTAAGGTTGTCTGTTGTTACGTTATGAAATTTTGCTATTGTTGGCTATTGTAAATGGACTGTTTATCAAGTTGATTTCTTTTAAATTTGATTTGGAAGACATATTAATTCTAAGAATTGTTTGATTCTCTAAGGTTGTATGGGCTTCCCTCATATCTCAGTTTGTAGATGCAAAATTCATATTGTCAGAGTTTCTAAAGTTTGCTTTATGAGTTTGTTGCCTTGAGTTAAACAGAGGAGGTACCACTGCTGACTTTGAGCAGATAACGATCTATGAATTAGCATTTTCACATTTAAATTCAATTTCAGTAGAAGTGTGAAATCTCCAAGCAGTTTGATATGTTCCCTTAAACGTGTACAATGAAATGTTTGTTTGCATTATACAATGAGCAAATAATCACTGTAAAACTTAGCAAATTTCCCATTTAATTTTTAAGCCATTTTAGAATTATAAATCAAACTATAACTTGATCTCAGCTAACAAAACCAAGTTTGATATTCCTGTTTTAGTTATATTACCTTTCCCTCAAAGTAAAAAAACACAAAATCATATCTATATGGAACACTGTCATTTGTTACAAGATAGTTTGACTATAAAATCATCCACTGCTGCTGCTAAGTTGTTTCAGTTGTGTCCAACTCTGTGCGACCCCATAGACGGCAGCCCAACAGGCTCCCCCAGGCAAGAACACTGAGTGGGTTGCCATTTCCTTCTCCAGTGCATGAAAGTGAAAAGTGAAAATGAAGTTGCTCAGTCGTGTCCAACTCTTTGCAACCCCATGGACTGCAGCCTACCAGGGTCCATGGGATTTTCTAGGCAAGAGTACTGGAGTGGGGTGTCATCACTTTCTCCAAAAATAATGCACTAGAACCAGATAAACACTCTTAATTCTACAGGTAGTCCTACTGACAGCAGTGGGTCAGCTTCACATTTATAGAATACTAAAAATAATCAATCATTAGTTTGCATATGACAACTTTTCCAAAGAGTATAAACCACACTTTCTTTTAAATTACCTCATTATTTTGACCTTTAGCCTAACAAAATTCCATGACTTTCATATCAAGATATTTTACCATTATTCTTATGGTAATTATACTTATGGACTTCAAAAAACAATTTTGACAGTCACAAGTCTTCAAATATTAAAAGAAAAATGAAAATAGCTAATGGGAAAATTAATAATGTTAAGATAAAATCTACAGTTGTTACTTTTTTATAGTGAATTAATAACACACATTCTTTTCCTTGAAGTACCTTTATAGCCTGAAAAATAATGAGCACTTACAAAATCATCATATGTTACTTTCTGGGGCCCCTGACCAAAAGAGAAACAGCCATTCTTCCCAAAAGGATTATGACAGGTAAAAGTATCCACCAAAAATTGTAATAAACAGGGCATATGGGTACAAATAAAGACCTATTTCTTCACTTCTCTACCACAGAGGAACAGTCACATAGATACACAAAATTTTTAAAGTAGGAAGTGACCTCCAAAATACAGGTCTAGGAGTCAAAACCTCTATTTTGGCAGTGGTCACACATCTAACATAAATGTATAAAACAGCTGTAGGTAAGCTGTTGAGTGTGAAAAGAACTGTGACTCCATGCCCTGATGAAGGCATTTAAACTAAAAAATGCTTTGAACATTGTGCTAAAACATCAAAACATTTCTCCAGGCAGATTCAGGTCTGCTAGTCTATGACTCTAGAACTTATCTATGAGACATGTCAATAATGAAGAACATGAGACTCACAGAAGTGTCTCATTTAAGGTGAGAATAAATAAAGCCTATAAATATATTCTGAGATAAATTATCAATAATTAAAAGATAATGCTTAATGATATTAAACCTTAGAATACATCTATTCATCTGTTGATGTTAGTTAAACTTTCAAGAGATATTGAACCATTAAACTTGGGAATACAGAAATTAGACACTAATATATTGATGCTTCTGTGATATAAATTTATATCAGTATGGCTGCAGCTTATAATAATATCAAATTACACTTTATGTAATATACTTCATGTATCTATCCATTGACATTAACTTCCACTCCAAAGATTAAAGATGAACTATTGGAATTATTTCATCAAGTATTACATTGAAAATATTTACAGTTATTTATTTGAATTGATTCAGAATTTAAAGTGAATTCAAACAAAACAGACATATGATATTAGCCCCCCAAAGTTCCAACCATCATCACAATGATGGTAATGATGGTGACAGCTAAACATTATTGTGCAATTATTAGAGTACGTGTGTGCATGCTCGGTCACATCTGACTCTTTGTGACCCCATGGACTATANAGACACCACTGAGCGACTGAACTGAACTAGGGCAGGGTGCTGGGTCCCCCTCAAGGGCTACATGTAACGAAGTCTTTGAGCAATTTCACTGATACTAAAGCCCCCACCAGGTGGGAGAAGCTAACTGTATGCTCCCCATAAGCATGCAGAATTCGAGCAGTTGGAATCGGAAGGTTGAGGATAAGGACTCCCAACTTACCTCACCGCTAATCATGTCCATAAGCTGATCACTCCCTCCTCTTTGGACCATTGCTATAAAACTCCTCCATACCCTCTCCAGGAGGGGACACACAGTTTTTAGGGCATTAGCCCATGTGGCCCCCTTTGCCTGGCAAAGCAATAAGGCTGCTCTTTTCTACTTCATTACCCAAAACTGTGTCCTGGAGATTTAATGTGGAGTCAGGGTACAGAGGCCACATTTGGCTTCAGCTTCCCCCATTGGTCTTTTGGGGCCCTGAGAATCATGCTGTGATGAAACGTGATCCAGTCTATGAGAGACTGAGGGCACATGGGGGAGAATCAATGTGCGGTCAATCAGCTGATGTGGGAAAGCCACCTTACCTCCTCCAACTCCCCTCCTCCAACTCCACTGGGACATCTGAAGAGAGCTGTTGTGCCCTTACATTAGCTGTGTAACCATCGAAACTTCTCAAGCCATTTATGCTTAAATTGCTAGTTATTTAACTGAACTTATTGCAACTTTTATCATAATACATATGCATTTCAGCAACAAAGTATGTCTTCTGAGATTGGAAAGTTTTAACATTACTACACAGTACTTTCTTCTATACTCTTTGTACTTATCAGAAAAAAAAAAGGAAACACATGGAAGCAAATGAAACTGATCCATAATCCTAGTAGAAGTCAGACAATAACATTTATGTGTGTTTCTATATAGTCTATACATGTAGCCATAATTTAAAACCAACCTCTGGCATCATAGTTAAAATTTTCTATCTTTTTTCACTTAACATTAAATCATGGGTCATTTTTCCATTATTATATTTTCAAAACCGTGAATTTGAATATTCATATAAAATATAATTGAATTAATCTATTTATTATTGGGCATATGAATTTTTCCAAGTACTGACAAGTATAAAAAATACAGAAGACTATTACATAAAGGGTTCTGNAATCATGGGTCATTTTTCCATTATTATATTTTCAAAACCGTGAATTTGAATATTCATATAAAATATAATTGAATTAATCTATTTATTATTGGGCATATGAATTTTTCCAAGTACTGACAAGTATAAAAAATACAGAAGACTATTACATAAAGGGTTCTGTGAAAATTCAGCTATATTCTTAGAATGACAAATTATTGGTTTAAATCTACTGGTACATACTGCCAAAATCCCTTTTATATATTTTTTACTAATAGTAGTCTAAGAAAAGGCACCTATGACTTCACTGTTATTATCAGTATTATCTTAACATTTTTTTATTTGACAGATTAAAAAACTGGTATCCTAAAATGGCATCCTAATTACTGTATCAGTCATATTTCATTACTAGTGATGTTCTGTATTCTTATATGTTTACTGCCCATTAGGATTTAGTTTTTTATTTTCCATTCATATCCTTTATTCTGTCATTACAGTATTTTTTGTCTATATTAATTCAAAATAATGCTATCCAAGCAGAGTGAAAAGCAAAAATTTGATATAAAAAAAGAGAGCTATTTATGCAGTAAGGACATTAATCTATATATTTAAAATATCTTTCCCATTTGGAAATTTGGCTTTTAAGTTTGATTATAACATATTCTGATATGTATTAGTTTTCTTTTCCTTTTTTTTCAGTTTCTGGGGCCAATTTTATTAAAATTTTCTTTGCATTTTCTTCTAATATTTTTTTATAATATTAAATATCCTGAGATTAAAATTAAATATTTTCTTTCAAAGTTTGAAGTTATTTTTTAACATTTAACACAGTGACTTATTTACTCCATCTATACTTTTTTCCCATTAGCATAAGATTTGAGGGGAGATTTTAAATTTATTGTTTTCCAAATAGCCTAGCCCTCCAACACTATAGGTTGAATCTTTGATTGAATGTGTATTTGTTGGCAGTGCTTCTCTTACTGAATATTACATTTCTAAGGACACTAGGGTTTTAGAGCTTTATATTAAATATCACTGATAAATGTTAATTGTTGGGTAAATACAGACACTTTTTACTTATAACTTTACAATTACATGATAATTAAATTCTCTTCAGAGCTCTTTCAATAATAAGAGTGTTATTAGAATAACATTTGCAAAGTTTACATTTTAAAATCCACCAGATTAGTCATTTGACTTTGGAAAAATTAACATTTTCATAATTCTTAGTTATATCATCTAAGAAAACAGCACAGTTTTACATTTAAAATATTGTATTTTCTCCAAAGTGGTATACTTCTTCAAATTTTCCTGATATTAAGGTTGTCTGTTGTTACGTTATGAAATTTTGCTATTGTTGGCTATTGTAAATGGACTGTTTATCAAGTTGATTTCTTTTAAATTTGATTTGGAAGACATATTAATTCTAAGAATTGTTTGATTCTCTAAGGTTGTATGGGCTTCCCTCATATCTCAGTTTGTAGATGCAAAATTCATATTGTCAGAGTTTCTAAAGTTTGCTTTATGAGTTTGTTGCCTTGAGTTAAACAGAGGAGGTACCACTGCTGACTTTGAGCAGATAACGATCTATGAATTAGCATTTTCACATTTAAATTCAATTTCAGTAGAAGTGTGAAATCTCCAAGCAGTTTGATATGTTCCCTTAAACGTGTACAATGAAATGTTTGTTTGCATTATACAATGAGCAAATAATCACTGTAAAACTTAGCAAATTTCCCATTTAATTTTTAAGCCATTTTAGAATTATAAATCAAACTATAACTTGATCTCAGCTAACAAAACCAAGTTTGATATTCCTGTTTTAGTTATATTACCTTTCCCTCAAAGTAAAAAAACACAAAATCATATCTATATGGAACACTGTCATTTGTTACAAGATAGTTTGACTATAAAATCATCCACTGCTGCTGCTAAGTTGTTTCAGTTGTGTCCAACTCTGTGCGACCCCATAGACGGCAGCCCAACAGGCTCCCCCAGGCAAGAACACTGAGTGGGTTGCCATTTCCTTCTCCAGTGCATGAAAGTGAAAAGTGAAAATGAAGTTGCTCAGTCGTGTCCAACTCTTTGCAACCCCATGGACTGCAGCCTACCAGGGTCCATGGGATTTTCTAGGCAAGAGTACTGGAGTGGGGTGTCATCACTTTCTCCAAAAATAATGCACTAGAACCAGATAAACACTCTTAATTCTACAGGTAGTCCTACTGACAGCAGTGGGTCAGCTTCACATTTATAGAATACTAAAAATAATCAATCATTAGTTTGCATATGACAACTTTTCCAAAGAGTATAAACCACACTTTCTTTTAAATTACCTCATTATTTTGACCTTTAGCCTAACAAAATTCCATGACTTTCATATCAAGATATTTTACCATTATTCTTATGGTAATTATACTTATGGACTTCAAAAAACAATTTTGACAGTCACAAGTCTTCAAATATTAAAAGAAAAATGAAAATAGCTAATGGGAAAATTAATAATGTTAAGATAAAATCTACAGTTGTTACTTTTTTATAGTGAATTAATAACACACATTCTTTTCCTTGAAGTACCTTTATAGCCTGAAAAATAATGAGCACTTACAAAATCATCATATGTTACTTTCTGGGGCCCCTGACCAAAAGAGAAACAGCCATTCTTCCCAAAAGGATTATGACAGGTAAAAGTATCCACCAAAAATTGTAATAAACAGGGCATATGGGTACAAATAAAGACCTATTTCTTCACTTCTCTACCACAGAGGAACAGTCACATAGATACACAAAATTTTTAAAGTAGGAAGTGACCTCCAAAATACAGGTCTAGGAGTCAAAACCTCTATTTTGGCAGTGGTCACACATCTAACATAAATGTATAAAACAGCTGTAGGTAAGCTGTTGAGTGTGAAAAGAACTGTGACTCCATGCCCTGATGAAGGCATTTAAACTAAAAAATGCTTTGAACATTGTGCTAAAACATCAAAACATTTCTCCAGGCAGATTCAGGTCTGCTAGTCTATGACTCTAGAACTTATCTATGAGACATGTCAATAATGAAGAACATGAGACTCACAGAAGTGTCTCATTTAAGGTGAGAATAAATAAAGCCTATAAATATATTCTGAGATAAATTATCAATAATTAAAAGATAATGCTTAATGATATTAAACCTTAGAATACATCTATTCATCTGTTGATGTTAGTTAAACTTTCAAGAGATATTGAACCATTAAACTTGGGAATACAGAAATTAGACACTAATATATTGATGCTTCTGTGATATAAATTTATATCAGTATGGCTGCAGCTTATAATAATATCAAATTACACTTTATGTAATATACTTCATGTATCTATCCATTGACATTAACTTCCACTCCAAAGATTAAAGATGAACTATTGGAATTATTTCATCAAGTATTACATTGAAAATATTTACAGTTATTTATTTGAATTGATTCAGAATTTAAAGTGAATTCAAACAAAACAGACATATGATATTAGCCCCCCAAAGTTCCAACCATCATCACAATGATGGTAATGATGGTGACAGCTAAACATTATTGTGCAATTATTAGAGTACGTGTGTGCATGCTCGGTCACATCTGACTCTTTGTGACCCCATGGACTATAGCCCAACAGCCTTCTCTGTCCATGGGATTCACTAGGCAAGAATACTGGAGTCTGTAGCCATTTCCTTCTCCAGGGGATCTTCCTGACCCAGGGATCGAACCTGCGTCTCCTGAATTGGCAGGCAGATTCTTTACCACTGAGCCACCTGGGAAACCCATTATAGCACATGGTTCTTGGCTAAGCCTCAACACAGTTTTGGGCTACAGCTACTGTTATGTTTTGTTGTTGTTGTTGTTGTTTGTTTTTTCCCTCCAGAGGTATACAAGTTGTACCAAGATATTGTAATTTTAATTTTGGGAAAATTCTTCTGAGACAATATTTTGGACTACAGTTAAAGGCTGCAGGAGAGCTGCATTTTTCCAAACCTTTCCTCAATCCCTGAAACCCAATGAGCACAATGTATATATAGGGCAAAATATATATATAGCACAAAATATATATAGGGCAAGACTGACTTCATTTTCATCAAAGAAAAGAAACCACCATAACTCCCAAACACCAGCCACAGAGAGCCTACAAATACCACGAAGTGGGGAGTGTAGAGACAGAGTGATATTCCACCCCTCACCCTCCAGCAGGACACAGAGTTCCCTAGAGGGTCCTGGCCGAGACAGAGGGCTGAGCTGACACCTGATGAAAGTGAAAGGGGTGAGATCCTATGATTTAAATGATCTCATCTGATCCACACACTAGGCATCTGAACACAAAAAAATGAGAGACAGACCCTCAACCATTGAAAAGGAATTAAATAAAATTACTAAGAATTAAATAAAATGATTAAGAATAAAATTATTAAGACTGTGAATTCTGATGCTTCTCCAATAACTCGCTTGCAACCACAAACTGTCCACCCCCAAAATCAATCACTAGTCCCCCTCCTAGGAAACTTTTCAGCAAGTATCTGGGGGCAGTGAAGTGTAGAGCGGTGAAGATGGACTGCCCTGGTACAGACCAGCGTTCTGCCTGATGAGTCCGCCATTAATTATCACACATAACCACTGGTCCTCAACTTTCTCATTTGGGTCAGAGCAACATAAAAACACTAGGAGGACAAGATATATTATTCTAAATACCAAACACATCTTAACATATTTTCATACTGCTCAAATAAATAGTTTTGAGAATGATGGTCCATCAGCTTTATGAACTGATGATATTGTAAAATATAAAAAACGTAATTAAGATTATTCTATTTTTCAAATGTAGAACACACTAGGGGAATTAAAATAAATTAGGGCAAATGAGAACACTGATCATTAACAAAATGACAAATATCACTCAGCATATTTTGCTCCATTTACAAATAATCCTTTTATCCCATGAATGCAACTTCTATGTTCAAATTCTGACAGGGTGATTTCCTATTGACTCTCATGCTTTTAGTGAAAATTAAATTTCACAGAAACTGCCACAATGCAGATGTTTTAGTTCGGTTACTTGTGATATATAGATAATGTAACTCTAAAGATCGCAGTCTGTGGTATGCTAAAATGCAGCACTTGAATCATCTGGCTTTCACTTAATACTGAAGTTTCTAAATGAAGAAAGCACAGTGGAAGGCCAAGGACTCAGTTCAGTTCTTTGTATTTAATTCTGGTTGAAATCAAGGCAATGTGCTCATTGATAGCTGGAAATCTCTATTTTAAAATTATTTCTATTCAAAAGCCTTTAACACCTTCCAAAGAAAGAAGGAAAACATTTCAAGCTGGCAACACTGAATCCTATCTTCTTTAAAAGCAAAATGTGTCTTTCAAGAATAACTCTCAGTTCTTATATATAAGCAGAACACATACAGACATTAATGGCAGATTTTAGCAAACGTAGGCAATTTAATGAGCATAAGAGTAGCATAGGTTTGGCTGGATAATTTAATTCTATCAAGCTCAAATTGAAAACTCTGAAAATATAAAGATTTCTTCAAATATGAAAACGTGATATACGTGTATACATAATTTGCTGTGCAAATTTTTGTCAAATCAAGTTTTTAATTTCTAAAAAGAAAAAAAATATGATTCCAAAATCAAGAACTACTTTCAACAGAGTTTCAAAATACAAAACTGATGGGGAAATGGTAGAGTTCTAGGTACAAATTATGTAATGAATAAAAACTATATTGTATAAAATACACCATTAAAATTATTTCCTAGAATCTAAATAGTATATTTCATATTTAATGAAGCTCTAAAAAATTGAAATAACAGAGGTAAGT
>SJYV01055319.1:0-14164 GCA_006410875.1 Neotragus pygmaeus | reverse complement strand
GATGGGGATGACATCAGCGTTTCTCATCCTGTTCCTCAGCAACCTGCTGCAGAGGTTCAGTTGCTGGTAAGTGTACCTAGGAGGTTAGGACTTCCTTCTCCAACCCAGTCTTCACTCATGGGACCAAGGCTCTAACTTCGGGCTGGGCATCCTGAGAGTGCCCTGAGACTATCACTAGATGTGTATAAGAGACAGGTCTGGCTCTCCTCACTGTGGCTGTAATCACCCCTCCCCACCCCCCGGCCAGATCCCACCCACTTACTCTTGAAGTCGATGGCCACGTTGTTGACCAGCATGTCAAGGCCCCCATACTCCTTGCACAGGAAGTCGCACAGGGCCACAGAGCACCAATGATGCTCTGCAGGTCAGTGATGTCCAGCTGGTGCAAATGGGGGCGCAGTCCCTTGGCCTGTATCTGCTGCATGGCCGCTCGACCCCGCGCCTCGTCCCACACTGTGAGCACCACGTCCCCCGGGAACCGCTGACACAGGTCACACAGGATGGCAAAGCCGAGGCCCTTGACAGCCCCAGTGACCAGGACCAAGCGGGTGGAGGACATGCCCGGTGTGCAGGGCCCTTTGGAGTAGAGCTGACAAGGCTGGAGACCAACGGGGTGGCGCGGCGTGGGACGTGGAGACCCATCACAGTCCAGAAGGCAAACAACTGTGTCCTAGGATCCCGTGCAGTGACTAGTTGAGAAGGAGGAGGCCCTGCCTCCTCCTCCCGCTTAAGGAGGGGTCAAATGTTCCGTAAGGTTACTAAACACCAGTCCGGGCTCCACGTCTTTCCTCATGCTGTATCCTGAGCCAAAAAAGAAGACTCAGCCCTCTTTTTCTTTAAACTTTTTATTTTATATTGGAGGACAGGGTTTCCCTGGTGGCTGGGACAGTAAAGAATCTGCCTGCCATGGGGGGAGACCCAGATTTCATCCTAGGGTTGGGAGGATCCCCTGGAGAAATAAATGGCGACTCCAGTATTCTTACCTGGGAAATCCCATGGACAGAGGAGCCCAGTGAGCCACAGTCCATGGCGTTGCAGAGAGCTGTCCAGGGATCTGGA
The DNA here is from genome assembly GCA_006410875.1 of Neotragus pygmaeus. Lineage (NCBI taxonomy): Eukaryota > Metazoa > Chordata > Mammalia > Artiodactyla > Bovidae > Neotragus > Neotragus pygmaeus. The sequence continues at coordinate 13,105 of SJYV01055319.1, read as the reverse complement.
CTGGGCGAGTAACACTTTCATAGCTGACTGACATTGTTGTCAATTGTCTCCTAAGTTTCAGGTGGACAGCACAGGGACTCAGCCACACATATACATGTATTGGTTCTCTACAGTCTCCCCTCCTTCTCAGACTGTCACGTAATACTGAGCATGTTTCCCTGTGTTAGGGAGTAGTATCCTGTTGGATTTTGGCTCAAGGTCATCCAGGAAGGAGGCAGAGCCAAGACTCTCTGTTTCCAGATGTTTGTCCTGAAAAATTTTAAATAGAAAAATGGAACTAATACTAGACACCCACATGTCCACCAAACTAGCTTCAACTATTACTTATAATGGAGCAGATTCACCATTTAAGAGTTTGTACAAATGGACATTTATAAAGAATTATTTTTATTATTTGTCATCCATCCCACTTTTCCTCCCCTGGGATCACAGAAGAAATCAGAAAACTCTTTACAATAGTAGCAGCCCTCTCTCAGTGAGAATTTGATCTGGATATTTTGATTCCTTTTTCTTTTTTTCTGCATAGGGCTAATTTTGTCAGTGTCTGTTTGGTGAATGTGGGACAGCAATATAAACAGACCCATGGGTGGAGCTGTGAGTGACCTCACCACTGCACAACTTTTTTCTCATGGACAAACTGTCCATGAGGCCCCTCGGCATCCGAGGGCAGAAGGGCCAAGTACACGGGGGTCTCTGCTCCTTGTTCTGGGCTTTTGGGGGCTTTGGGTCCCCCCATGTCGGTTCTCACCCACCCTGGGCAGCAGGAATTCAGGAGGATCTTGTCGCCTCCTCTCTGCTCACTCAGTTTCCTGGCATGGATTCTGGACAGGACTGTGACTCCGATTTTCGTCACTCCATATGCGGTATCGGGCCAGCCCTCCTGCCTGTGCACCCCATTCTTTGTGTCTTCCACGAACTTGTTCATGAGCCCCACCAGCTCCTCCTCCGTGATGGTCTCACTTCGAAACTTCTGCTGCAGTTCAGGGCTGCACTTCTTTAGAGAGCTGACACTGACAGAGCTGGACACATTCACCACTCGGCCTAAAGTACAACACAGATCAGTGCACAGAAAGGCGAGCACAAGGATGAGTCCCCTACTGGGGACAGGACTGCCCTCTTGAAAGAGGACATTGGGGAAGGAAGGGAATGTATTTTGGGAGGGGGTGGCTCAATGGGTTTCATTTGTTTTATTAGTTAAGTAATAACATGTGATTTCTAATGTTTTTAAAAATCAAGATATATCTAATTATTTTAGAAATTACCAGAATGAAGTATTTCACTCAAACTCAATAAATAAGTCATGACCAAAGAAAGAAGTCTGTGAATCTACTATGCAGAATGACTTGTGACAATTATTTTCAAAACTCAACTACCTAAAGTCTTTAGAAATGCCCCTAGGGCATACAGCAAATGAACCATTTCTTCCAGACTATCTCCAAGAACTCAGGTGAGAACAGAGAGCATCTAGTTCAACCCTGACTGCTCCTTCCTTTTCTCCTTTCTGACCATAACAGTGGAAACTTTGCTCTGTGGTGCTACATCTGAGACTCAGGGCTCCCTCCCTGCCAAGGGCAGTGGGATCTTCCCATGATGGGGATGACATCAGCGTTTCTCATCCTGTTCCTCAGCAACCTGCTGCAGAGGTTCAGTTGCTGGTAAGTGTACCTAGGAGGTTAGGACTTCCTTCTCCAACCCAGTCTTCACTCATGGGACCAAGGCTCTAACTTCGGGCTGGGCATCCTGAGAGTGCCCTGAGACTATCACTGGTCATAGCAAATACGCTTTTTCAACAGCACAAGAGACGACTCTATACATGGACATCATCAAATGACTGGTCAATACCGAAATCAGAGTGATTACATTCTTTGTAATAGTTAGCAATAACAAGACCTGGAGCTGACCGGGGCTCAGACCATCAGCTCTTCATAGCAAAACTCAGACTTTGACTAAAGAAAGTGGGATAACCATTAGGTCGGTCAGCCACGACTTAAATCCAGTTCCCTAAGAATATAAAGTGCAGCTAATGAATAGATTCAAGCGATTAGATCTAGTAAATAGAGTGCCTGAAGAACTATGGACAGATGTCCCTAATAGTACACTGGAGGCAGTGAACAAAACCATCCTAAAGAAGAAGAAATGCAAGAAGACAAAGTGGTTGTCTGAGGAGGCTTTACAAGTAACTGAGGAAAGAAGAGAAGCGAAAAGCAAGGGAGAAAGGGAAAGGTTTACACAAGTGAATGCAGACTTCCAGAGAATAGCAAGGAGAGACTAGAAGGCCTTCCTCTATGAACAGTGCAAAGAAATAGCGGAAAACAACAGAAAGGGTAAGACTAGAGATGTCTTCAAGAAAATCAGAAATACCAAAGGGACATTTCATCCAAAGATGGGTACAATAAAGGACAGAAGTGGTAAAGACTAACAGAGGCCGAAGAGAAAGCACCAGAAGAATATCCACCTCTGCTTCACTGACTACACTAAAGCCTGTGACTGTGTGGGTCATAACAAACTGCGGAAAGCTCTTAAATAGACAGGAATACCAGACCTTCTTACCTGTCTCCTGAGAAACCTGTCTGCAGGTTAAGAAGCAACAGTTGGAACATGTATGGAACAACTGACTGGTTGAGAAAGGAGTATGACAAGGCTCCCTATTGTCAGCGTGTTTAACTTTTACGAAGAGCACTTCATGTGAGATGCCGGGCTGGACAAGTTAACAAGCTGGAAATAAAGATTGTGGGAGAAATATTAACAACCCCAGATATGCAGATGGTCCCTAATGGTAGAAAGCGAAGCGGAACTAAAGAGCCTCTTGATGAGGGTGAAGGGGGAGAGTGAAAGGGCCCGCTTAACACTAAGTATTTAAAAAACGAAGATTGTGGCATCTGGTCCCATTAGCTCATGGCAAATAGGAGGGCAAGAGGAAGAAGCAGTGGCAGAGCTCCTCTTCCTGGGCTCTGAAACCACTGCGGATGCTGAAGGCAGCCATGAAATCAGATGAGAGCTGCTTGGGAAGAAAGCTATGACATACGCAGACAGGCTGTTAAAAAGCAAAGATATCACTTTGGAGAATCAGGGGACACTCAGGAGCTGACTTCTGAGGTCCTAGTGAACCAAGTCTTTGAAGGAGCAGCCCCTTCCAGAACAAGTGGACGGGAAACTGGTTAGAAGCTGAGTGTAAACTGTGAACATCCTTACTCAACCTCTAGGCACTCTCCGAATCCTTTGTAAAGTATCTGCTTGTCTTACTTTGTGTGTTTAATGGGTGGAGGTTCCCCTCCTGGCCCCTTACTTCAGGGTAAACATTACAGTAGTTTAACCTAGAGGAATGAGTTTGTTTTGTCCAGAACACCGAGCAAACCGCAGGGCAGTTATCAGATTAGAGATCTCTATTAACCACACTAAGGGCTTGAACTTCACACTTGCAGGATTTATGGGAAGGGCAGTGAACCTGCCAAGAAAGAAAAGGATTCAAGAAGGGCAGGGGGTCCCTTAGGAGGGTTTACATGTGTTTAGAAACAACAGCTGAGGGCCTGTTTGTAGAGCTGGGATGGGGCAGAAGGCTGGGGAGAAACTCAGCTGGACAAATTTAGGAACTGGTAATGACAATAAGCGAGCAGGCTTACCTCCCACCTATGGGCAGGGTGCCCTCCAGGTTCCTGGTGGGTGGATGACGGGATTAGTTACCAAGATGTTTTGGGGAAAGGGCGAGTCTTTGGGGGGAAGGGGACTAATGAACTGGTGGGGGTGCGGGCTCCACTAGGCTGAGTAAGAGGGGGACAGGGGAGAGGGAAGGTCTGGGAAGGACTCCTGACGGAATTGCCCCTGTGATAGGCACAGAGCAACCTAAGGGCCTCTTGGAGGAGGAAACCTCTGAGCTAAGATGGGAAAGAGAAGAAAGAGCCAGATGAGCAAAAAGCAGGTGGACAGACAGCACCAAGGACCTGGGCAGTGTGTGGAGGGACCTCAGGGTGCAGGACACGCGGCTGAGTGGAGACACAGTGAAGGCCAATGAGGCCGAGCAGGAGAGGCAGGAGCCTGTAGATGAGACCAGAGCCAGGTGGGCCCAGATCCTGCCAGAGCACTGCAGTCTGGGCTCCAATCAGACTCACCTTGGGGCTTTATCAGAGGCAGGAGCTCTGTGCACACATCTCTGGTGCCAAAGAAGTTTGTTTTCATAGTCACCTCTGCTTGAATGTGAAATGGTGTGGTATCAGCAGCTTTCAAGAGAAGAGCAAAGTGGAGTCAAGAAACAGTTCTCCCCCGGTAACATTCCATAAGACATCTCTCATGAATTTTGTGTACAATTAGTGAAGGTAAAAATCGGTGGAATTTTGTGCACAACACAGTCAGTATTGTACCCGTGTGAATTTCCCAGTTTGATAATGAAGCATAGTTTTGTAAGAACGCACCACTGGCACGGCCCTGTACAAAGGGTGCACACATGGGAGCTCTGTGTATCAGAAAGGGGCTGTGGAATAATCTGATAAGGGTGCCTAAGATTCTGGGCCAGAGAATCTGAAAGTTCTCTCAGGCTAGAGAGCAGCCAATTCCTCGCAACTCCTCTAGCCGCACCCCTTCCCCCTTCCTTTCTCCTTCTCTAGGGAATCATTCTGGACCCCACAGGAGGGAGAAGCCCCTCTACAGCGATTCCCCGACAGATTTGGTCCATCCCGGACCGAGATGCTCAGAGCGCGTGACCGCCTCTCCTGGAGCACCCAGCCGCTTCTTACTCTTGAAGGCGATGCCCGCGTTGTTGACCAGCACGTCGAGGCCCCCGTACTCCTTGCGCAGGAAGTCGCGCAGGGCGTGGATGCTCTGCCTGTCATCGATGTCCAGCTGGTGGAAACGGGGGCTCAGGCCCTCGGCTTGCAGCAGCTGCACGGCCGCCCGACCCTGAGCCTCCTCCGGCGCCGTGAGCACCACGTCCCCCTGGAACTGCCGGCATAGGTCACGCACGATGGCGAAGCCGACGCCCTTGCTGGCCCCGGTGACCAGCGCTACGCGGTTGGAGGACGACATGGGCGGTGTGCAGGGCGTCGGGGTGCCTTCAGAAGGGAGCCGCGCCTCTCGGCCTCTGAGCGAGATGTAGTGCGCGGAGCTATCACTCGCACGAAAAACCGCGGGGCACCGGGGCTGAGCGCACAGGCGCAGATGCAGGCTCCGCCCCTCGGGGCTGGGCTCCCTCCTGACCCCCGGCGGTGCAGGGCACTTAGAGCGGGGCCACCTGCAGAGTTTTCAGAACCTTCAGGCTGAAAAGTTGCTGCTGGCGATTTGCAGCCTGGAAGCAGAGCATCATTCTAATTGGTCGTGTTCTCTACGTTTAAACAGACTCATCCTCAGGGTTGGAAGGCATCACCGACTCAACGGGCATGAGTCTGAGTAAACTCGGGGAGTTGGCAATGGACAGGGAGGCCCGACGGGCTGCAGTCCGTGGGGGTCTCAAAGAGTCGGATCTCACTGACTAACTGAACTGAAATGAACTGAACTAAAGTCAAGGAGAAGCCCTGTGATGTCTGTGGGATATTTTCATAAGCCGTGGTGATGGACTGAACCAATCANGGAGGCCCGACGGGCTGCAGTCCGTGGGGGTCTCAAAGAGTCGGATCTCACTGACTAACTGAACTGAAATGAACTGAACTAAAGTCAAGGAGAAGCCCTGTGATGTCTGTGGGATATTTTCATAAGCCGTGGTGATGGACTGAACCAATCATTAATCACTGAGTGTTTCTCTAGCCAGGTGCCAGCATCTGTTGAGTGTTAGTTTTCAGGTCACATGTTCTACCTACTGTCCTGTGATACGGGTTATCACTGGCCTTGCTGGTAATATTCAACTCTCACATGTAAAGGAGCCATAGGAAGATACCGATACGGACGATCAAGTGTGATGGGAGATGGAGGTAAAGTCTCTGCAGGGTGTACTACTAACGGAAAATAACTAGTTGATGAAGAACTCTGCATAGCTAACCATGAGCCAGTTTCCATGATGTAAATGAGTTAAATACGGAGCTCATTAGGCTCATTAGGCTGAGCTGGCTCTAATTCTTTGGTGGCCTCTGTAAGCAAACCAAAACGGAAGCCTGAAAATGCCTCAAGGTGACAACATGGGAACCTAAGGACTGAGGGTCACCAAGAGCCACCTGGGCCAGAAGCTGAAGACAGTCCACAGTTTCCTTACTTTGCTTCAGCCTTTTCTCCACAATAGTCTCTTCCTGAGTGCCTGTCAGCTGGGCCATCCTCACTAATTCTGGTTGGTGATTTCCCATTCGAAGAGTTCTTTGTCTCAAACTGAAATAATTTTTGTTTTGCCTCTTTTTCTCTCTTAACAATACTAAATAGACTGCACAAACAGTTTTATGCTAAATAAAAAGCCTAGCGCTGAAGAACTGAGGCTTTTGAATAATGGTGTTGAAGAAGACTCTTGAGAGTCCCTTGAGATCCATCCAGTCCATCCTAAAGGATCAGTCCTGAGTGTTCATTGGAAGGACTGATGTTGAAACTCCAATACTTTGGCCACCTGATGCAAAGAGCTGGTTCATTTGGAAAGACCCTGATACTGGGAAAGATTGAGGGCAAGAGGTGAAGGGGACGCCAGAGGATGAGATGGTTGGCTGGCATCACTGACTCAATGGACATGGGTTTGGGTAAACTCTGGGAGGTGGTGATGGACAGGGAGGCCTGGCGGGCTGTGGTCCATGGGGTCATGAAGAGTCAGACACGACTGAGCGACTGAACTGAACTGAAGGTACAAGTAGCAGTTGATCAAGGCGAGAATCAAGTTATATCAATAAGGTGGATGAACCTAGAGCCTACTGTACAGAGTGAAGTAAGTCAGAAAGGGAAAGATGAGTATTGTGTATTAAGGCAGGTGTATGGAGAGTAGAAAGATGGTACTGATGAGCCTATTTGCAGGGCAGCAGTGGAGACGTGGACGTGGAGAACAGACTTGTGCACACAGTGGGGGAAGGAGAGGGTGGGAGGAGCTGAGAGAGGATCACGGAAACACAATTGCCACATGCAAAATATGTAGGCCGGGGGAATTTGCTGTGTGACTCGGGGAGATCAACCCAGTGCTCTGCGACAACCTAGAGGGGTGGATAGGGTGGGAGGTGGGAGAGGTTCAGGAGGGAGGGGACGTAGGTATCCCTGTGGCTGATTCATGTTGATGTATGGCAGAAACCAGCACAATACTGCAAAGCAACTATCTTCCGATAAAAATTGAAAACAAATTACTATCAATAGAAACAGATGGAAATGTGGTTTGATAATGCTGTATCCTTATGTAAGATGGCATCATCAGGGGAGGCTGAGTGAAAGCAGCCCATATGACCTCCTATGTACCACTCTGCAATTTTAAATTGGTTTCGGTAGTTAAAAATTCACCCAACTCATCCAAAGTTCAGTGAAATCAATACTGCGAAAATGTGGGTGCTGTCCTTTACCCTGGTCAAAGCTATTGCAAGGTCTTCTTGCTGGAAAAGCTTGTAATCGTGGAGGACCTGCTCTCCCTGTGACCTCTGGCCTGTGGTCCATCCCTAGGGAGGGAGTTCTAGATCCCTCATAGGAGGCTCAGGCAGTAGCCCCGCCCCGCCCCACCCAGTCTGGCTCTCCTCACTGTGGCTGTAACCACCCCTCCCCACCCCCCGGCCAGATCCCACCCACTTACTCTTGAAGTTGATGGCCACGTTGTTGACCAGCATGTCAAGGCCCCCATACTCCTTGCACAGGAAGTCGCACAGGGCCCTGATGCTCTGCAGGTCAGTGATGTCCAGCTGGTGGAATTGGGGGCTTAAGCCCTCGGCTTGTAGCTGCTGCACAGCTGCCCGACCCCGCGCCTCGTCCCACACTGTGAGCACCACGTCCCCGGGGAACCGCTGACACAGGTCACACAGGATGGCAAAGCCGAGGCCCTTGACAGCCCCAGTGACCAGGACCAAGCGGGTGGAGGACATGCCCGGTGTGCAGGGCCCTTTGGAGTAGAGCTGACAAGGCTGGAGACCAACGGGGTGGCGCGGCGTGGGACGTGGAGACCCATCACAGTCCAGAAGGCAAACAACTGTGTCCTAGGATCCCGTGCAGTGACTAGTTGAGAAGGAGGAGGCCCTGCCTCCTCCTCCCGCTTAAGGAGGGGTCAAATGTTCCGTAAGGTTACTAAACACCAGTCCGGGCTCCACGTCTTTCCTCATGCTGTATCCTGAGCCAAAAAAGANTCCCGTGCAGTGACTAGTTGAGAAGGAGGAGGCCCTGCCTCCTCCTCCCGCTTAAGGAGGGGTCAAATGTTCCGTAAGGTTACTAAACACCAGTCCGGGCTCCACGTCTTTCCTCATGCTGTATCCTGAGCCAAAAAAGAAGACTCAGCCCTCTTTTTCTTTAAACTTTTTATTTTATATTGGAGGACAGGGTTTCCCTGGTGGCTGGGACAGTAAAGAATCTGCCTGCCATGGGGGGAGACCCAGATTTCATCCTAGGGTTGGGAGGATCCCCTGGAGAAATAAATGGCGACTCCAGTATTCTTACCTGGGAAATCCCATGGACAGAGGAGCCCAGTGAGCCACAGTCCATGGCGTTGCAGAGAGCTGTCCAGGGATCTGGACTGGGCGAGTAACACTTTCATAGCTGACTGACATTGNGAGGATCCCCTGGAGAAATAAATGGCGACTCCAGTATTCTTACCTGGGAAATCCCATGGACAGAGGAGCCCAGTGAGCCACAGTCCATGGCGTTGCAGAGAGCTGTCCAGGGATCTGGACTGGGCGAGTAACACTTTCATAGCTGACTGACATTGTTGTCAATTGTCTCCTAAGTTTCAGGTGGACAGCACAGGGACTCAGCCACACATATACATGTATTGGTTCTCTACAGTCTCCCCTCCTTCTCAGACTGTCACGTAATACTGAGCATGTTTCCCTGTGTTAGGGAGTAGTATCCTGTTGGATTTTGGCTCAAGGTCATCCAGGAAGGAGGCAGAGCCAAGACTCTCTGTTTCCAGATGTTTGTCCTGAAAAATTTTAAATAGAAAAATGGAACTAATACTAGACACCCACATGTCCACCAAACTAGCTTCAACTATTACTTATAATGGAGCAGATTCACCATTTAAGAGTTTGTACAAATGGACATTTATAAAGAATTATTTTTATTATTTGTCATCCATCCCACTTTTCCTCCCCTGGGATCACAGAAGAAATCAGAAAACTCTTTACAATAGTAGCAGCCCTCTCTCAGTGAGAATTTGATCTGGATATTTTGATTCCTTTTTCTTTTTTTCTGCATAGGGCTAATTTTGTCAGTGTCTGTTTGGNTTTGTGCACAACACAGTCAGTATTGTACCCGTGTGAATTTCCCAGTTTGATAATGAAGCATAGTTTTGTAAGAACGCACCACTGGCACGGCCCTGTACAAAGGGTGCACACATGGGAGCTCTGTGTATCAGAAAGGGGCTGTGGAATAATCTGATAAGGGTGCCTAAGATTCTGGGCCAGAGAATCTGAAAGTTCTCTCAGGCTAGAGAGCAGCCAATTCCTCGCAACTCCTCTAGCCGCACCCCTTCCCCCTTCCTTTCTCCTTCTCTAGGGAATCATTCTGGACCCCACAGGAGGGAGAAGCCCCTCTACAGCGATTCCCCGACAGATTTGGTCCATCCCGGACCGAGATGCTCAGAGCGCGTGACCGCCTCTCCTGGAGCACCCAGCCGCTTCTTACTCTTGAAGGCGATGCCCGCGTTGTTGACCAGCACGTCGAGGCCCCCGTACTCCTTGCGCAGGAAGTCGCGCAGGGCGTGGATGCTCTGCCTGTCATCGATGTCCAGCTGGTGGAAACGGGGGCTCAGGCCCTCGGCTTGCAGCAGCTGCACGGCCGCCCGACCCTGAGCCTCGTCCGGCGCCGTGAGCACCACGTCCCCCTGGAACTGCCGGCATAGGTCACGCACGATGGCGAAGCCGACGCCCTTGCTGGCCCCGGTGACCAGCGCTACGCGGTTGGAGGACGACATGGGCGGTGTGCAGGGCGTCGGGGTGCCTTCAGAAGGGAGCCGCGCCTCTCGGCCTCTGAGCGAGATGTAGTGCGCGGAGCTATCACTCGCACGAAAAACCGCGGGGCACCGGGGCTGAGCGCACAGGCGCAGATGCAGGCTCCGCCCCTCGGGGCTGGGCTCCCTCCTGACCCCCGGCGGTGCAGGGCACTTAGAGCGGGGCCACCTGCAGAGTTTTCAGAACCTTCAGGCTGAAAAGTTGCTGCTGGCGATTTGCAGCCTGGAAGCAGAGCATCATTCTAATTGGTCGTGTTCTCTACGTTTAAACAGACTCATCCTCAGGGTTGGAAGGCATCACCGACTCAACGGGCATGAGTCTGAGTAAACTCGGGGAGTTGGCAATGGACAGGGAGGCCCGACGGGCTGCAGTCCGTGGGGGTCTCAAAGAGTCGGATCTCACTGACTAACTGAACTGAAATGAACTGAACTAAAGTCAAGGAGAAGCCCTGTGATGTCTGTGGGATATTTTCATAAGCCGTGGTGATGGACTGAACCAATCATTAATCACTGAGTGTTTCTCTAGCCAGGTGCCAGCATCTGTTGAGTGTTAGTTTTCAGGTCACATGTTCTACCTACTGTCCTGTGATACGGGTTATCACTGGCCTTGCTGGTAATATTCAACTCTCACATGTAAAGGAGCCATAGGAAGATACCGATACGGACGATCAAGTGTGATGGGAGATGGAGGTAAAGTCTCTGCAGGGTGTACTACTAACGGAAAATAACTAGTTGATGAAGAACTCTGCATAGCTAACCATGAGCCAGTTTCCATGATGTAAATGAGTTAAATACGGAGCTCATTAGGCTCATTAGGCTGAGCTGGCTCTAATTCTTTGGTGGCCTCTGTAAGCAAACCAAAACGGAAGCCTGAAAATGCCTCAAGGTGACAACATGGGAACCTAAGGACTGAGGGTCACCAAGAGCCACCTGGTCCAGAAGCTGAAGACAGTCCACAGTTTCCTTACTTTGCTTCAGCCTTTTCTCCACAATAGTCTCTTCCTGAGTGCCTGTCAGCTGGGCCATCCTCACTAATTCTGGTTGGTGATTTCCCATTCGAAGAGTTCTTTGTCTCAAACTGAAATAATTTTTGTTTTGCCTCTTTTTCTCTCTTAACAATACTAAATAGACTGCACAAACAGTTTTATGCTAAATAAAAAGCCTAGCGCTGAAGAACTGAGGCTTTTGAATAATGGTGTTGAAGAAGACTCTTGAGAGTCCCTTGAGATCCATCCAGTCCATCCTAAAGGATCAGTCCTGAGTGTTCATTGGAAGGACTGATGTTGAAACTCCAATACTTTGGCCACCTGATGCAAAGAGCTGGTTCATTTGGAAAGACCCTGATACTGGGAAAGATTGAGGGCAAGAGGTGAAGGGGACGCCAGAGGATGAGATGGTTGGCTGGCATCACTGACTCAATGGACATGGGTTTGGGTAAACTCTGGGAGGTGGTGATGGACAGGGAGGCCTGGCGGGCTGTGGTCCATGGGGTCATGAAGAGTCAGACACGACTGAGCGACTGAACTGAACTGAAGGTACAAGTAGCAGTTGATCAAGGCGAGAATCAAGTTATATCAATAAGGTGGATGAACCTAGAGCCTACTGTACAGAGTGAAGTAAGTCAGAAAGGGAAAGATGAGTATTGTGTATTAAGGCAGGTGTATGGAGAGTAGAAAGATGGTACTGATGAGCCTATTTGCAGGGCAGCAGTGGAGACGTGGACGTGGAGAACAGACTTGTGCACACAGTGGGGGAAGGAGAGGGTGGGAGGAGCTGTGAGAGGATCATGGAAACGCACACATTGCCACATGCAAAATATGTAGGCCGGGGGAATTTGCTGTGTGACTCGGGGAGATCAACCCAGTGCTCTGCGACAACCTAGAGGGGTGGATAGGGTGGGAGGTGGGAGAGGTTCAGGAGGGAGGGGACGTAGGTATCCCTGTGGCTGATTCATGTTGATGTATGGCAGAAACCAACAAAATACTGCAAAGCAACTATCTTCCGATAAAAATTGAAAACAAATTACTATCAATAGAAACAGATTGAAATGGAAGTAGTGGCTTTAGAAGCCAGAATATCTGTTGATCTCAACTCCTCCAACCCCACTCTGGCTGCTCCCAATGAGAGATGCCATTTCTGTACTCTTTCTGTATCTGTTAAATAAAATCTATGCTGAACTTCGATGCTCGATGCTCCCTTTGATGTTAGGGAGCCTTAGTGAAGGTCCAGAGGGTGTTCTCCATAAGTAAAGGGCTAAGCTTGGCCAGAGAAAGCTCCAGCCCCATTCCAGGACATCTGGGAGGTAATAGGGAAGCCTGAACGTCCTTGCCTGAGAAGACTGTCCTCAATTACTTGTTCGAGGGTCAGGTTACCTAATCCATGTTCACATGTGAGTATGGTGGGGGCCTAGGCCTACCTGATATCAGCTGGACCTCTGGAGGGGCTGGAGAGCAGGGCTAGCCACGAGGGCAGTGGGCCATGCCTGCGTGACCACTCCTCACCGAGAACCCTGGACATCAAGGCTGGGTCAAGCCCGCTGCTTGGTAATATCCCTTGTGTCTGACACCGGCTGTTTGGGGGAGAAATACGTGGTGCCCCTAGGATTTGCGGGGAGATGTCAAGTCACAGCTCCATACTGGGCTTTCTTAGACCTTGGGCCATGAGACCTTAACCACTGCTGAAATGAGTAGCTGTCCACTTTTCTAACATCATGTCCTTTTGAATATAATAGCTTTTTGCCGAGTTCTCAATCCTTACAGTGAATTATTGAACTTGAGGATGGTCTGGGGTATCAATTTTTATCGGAAGATAGTTGCTTTGCAGTATTGTGCTGGTTTCTGCCATACATCAACATGAATCAGCCACAGGGATACCTACGTCCCCTCCCTCCTGAACCTCTCCCACCTCCCCACCCTATCCACCCCTCTAGGTTGTCGCAGAGCACTGGGTTGATCTCCCCGAGTCACCCAGCAAATTCCCCCGACCTACATATTTCGCATGTGGCAATGTGTGCGTTTCCATGATCCTCTCACAGCTCCTCCCACCCTCTCCTTCCCCCACTGTGTGCACAAGTCTGTTCTCCAC
>SJYV01055318.1:1497346-1533209 GCA_006410875.1 Neotragus pygmaeus | reverse complement strand
TTTATAGTTTCTGGTCTTACATTTAGGTCTTTAATCCATTTTGAGTTTATTTTTGTGTGTGGTGTTAGAAAGTGATCTAGTTTCATTTTTTTACAAGTGGTTGACCAGTTTTCCCAGCACCACTTATTAAAGAGATTGTCTTTACTCCATTGTATAGTCTTGCCTCCTTTGTCGAAGATAAGGTGTCCATAGGTGTGTGGATTGGGAGCTCCTTGAAGAGAATTTCCCATTTCATTTCCTGACATCTCGGAAACAGACTGTGTTATTGATATTATTGCTCTCTGGTTGAAGGTTCAGGGACAGCATGTAAGATTGCCTTCAGTCATCCATTGTGAGAGGAACCAATCAGTTTCAGCGTGGAATACTGCTCCGCATTCAGCCACGGATGACACCCTGGCGGGGGAGTCAGGCATGGAGGCTGAACCCCTCTTGGCTTCACAGACAGCGCCATGCCATGCAGGGATCGGGCACTGCCATCACTATCCTGGGCAGGGGTGTGAGGTGGAAGCTTGGGTCCTTGCTCAGCCCTGTGGAACCACAGGAGTGGAGCAGTGGGAAGGGGTGCAGGCTTCCTTCTGGGGAGTGGCTGAAGGAAAGTGGATATTGCCAGAAAGGTTTTCCAGTGTTAAACCTTCCCAGTCCCCGGGCCAGGGAGCAGGCTTTCCTCAGAGCGCTTTGAGTCCATGCTGCTGGCAGTTCTAGGTCAGCGTGGAGTAAGGTGTCTGTTACCTGTTGGTGCTGCTCAACCTAGAGTCCCTGGGCCACTCTCCTGGTTTCTGCATCCCAGACTCTTCCTAGGCTTGCTTGTTTTATCTGGGCTTTTTACTTGGAAGAGGTAGGAACAGGGTATTTGCTGGAACAAGAAATCCCCTTTTCTCTTTAAATTTTTTATTTTTTTTAATGTATTTTATTGACATATAGTTGATTTATACTGTTGTGTTAATTTCTGCTGTATAGCACAGTGACTCAGTTTTACACACACACACACACACACACACACACACACACACACATAGTCTCTTTCTTTATGGTTTGTCACAGGATATTGAATATAGTTCCTTGTGCTGTACAGTAGGTCCGTATTGCTTATTCATCCTCTATATAACAGTGTGTATCTGCTCATCCCAAACTCCCCCTCCACCCTTCCCACAACCCCCGTTAACAACCACAAGTCTGCTCTCTATTCCAAGTCTGTTTCTGTTTTGTAGATACGTTCATTTGTGTCATACTTTCAGTTTCCACATGTAAGTGATATTCTTTTATATTTATAATATAAATATAAATATTCTCAACCCACATGAACAAAGCTTCTATCCCTCAATTTCCACCAAAAGCACCTTTGTTAACGTTAGTCATGACTTTGTGGGGTAACTTCATGGGCTAAACCCAGTGATGGCTTCTCATTCTCAACGCGTTCAGGCTGTGAGCAGTTTCTAGCACAGGTGAGCATGCCTCTCTGAGACACTCTTTACTTGGCTGAAGGATATTCCTCTTCCTTGGTTATTTTGCTGCTGCTCTGACCACTCACTTTCTGAGTCCTTTTCTACAATCTGGAAACACTGCCATGTCCAGAACTCTGTTCTCAGATCTTACCTTTTCTCAAGGCTGTGTTTACCCTCAGTCTGGCTCATGGCTTTACATGCAATTTCTAAATGTATGTCTGGACTCTGACTCCCTTTAAAATGCCAGACTTAATTCTGCAACACTTACTTGACATTTCAGATGTAAGCTATCTACAGGCATCTCAGCTTTACTGTGGTTCCCTTCACATCTTCTCTTTGCTTGGTCAGTGGTGACTCTATCCCTCCAGCTAAGGCCCAAAACTTGGTGTCATCCTTGACTTCTCTCTTTCTCTTGTATTCTACATCCAATTTGTCAAAAAGCCCATCACTTCTAGCTTCAACATACACCTATGACCTGTCCTTTTCTCATCCCTCATCTTGATGTGAGCCAGCCTTTTCTCAGGGGGTGGCCGTGGCTGCATCACATGGTATACCTCAGCCTCGTCCCTTTTCCCGTCTGGGTCTTATGCTGTCAGTTTCTCAATCTGCAGCAATTAACAAAACACTTGTCCTGCTTCCTCTGTTTATTTAATGTGTTAGGACTTGTGGCATTTGCAAATTTTAAGCGCTGCGTTTATTTTCCTACTTAAATAATTTCCTAAACTAATATAAATAACTTTTATAGAATAAATTCTTAAAGTTTATTTTACACTTAGAAAAATCATGCATATTCCTACTTTAATGGTTCAACAACTTTGCCTTTCAGTGACAAAGTAAACCGAAAACAATTTAAGTGCACGTATCAGAGGATGACTGGTTCCCAGTTTGTGTTAGACTGGGATTATTTTTATGAATTCTCATCCATGGGAGATTTGAGAGGGAGGAGCTGGAGATTCCCTGCAAGGTCAGCCAGTCCATTCTCCCAATTAGGGCAGCATATTTTTCTTCCAGATGAGCCTTTTAAACCTTCATCCTACCAAGGTAATGTCCCGGGTCTCAATATAACAGAGACCATTGGAGCCGTTGGAGCCTTGGGAGCTGTCAGCATTTATGATCTAAAGGGAGCTCAGCGCATTGTGTGTGCACCATTAAGACACCTGTAGCTGCTCTGGTTGACAAGGACCATTTGTCTGCTCGACATCAAAATAGTCTAGGTCAGTGGTTCCCAACCTTTTTGGCACCAGGGACCAGTTTCATGGAAGACAATTTTTCCACAGACAGGGAGTAGGGGGATGGTTTTGGGATGATTCAGGCCCATTACATTTATTGTGCATTTTATTTCTATTACTACATCAGCTCTATCTCAGATCATCAGGCATTAGATCCCAGAGGTTGTGGACCCCTGGTCTATGTCACAGGGGTTGCTGTTTCTTGTCTTCATGGAGGGGCTTTTTTCTTCTAGTTTATCATTCCTTCCATCCAGCTATCTTGCCAATGTACTGATAGATTACCTCAGTATTTTCTAGTCTCGATTTCTCTGGTGGTTCAGATGGTAAAGAATCTGCTTGCAATGTGGGAGACCCGGGTTTGATCCCTGAGTTGGGAAGATACCCTGGAGAAAGGAATGGCAACCCACTTTAGTATTCTTGCCTGGAGAATTCCATGGACAGAGGAGCCTTGTGGGCTACAGTGCACGGGGTTGCAAAGAGTTGGACACGACTGAAACAATTTAGCACACAATGACCATATAAAGCTGATATCAGCATCACAATCACAGTAATGAACATCTCCATAACTGCCAAAAGTCCTATAGAAACTGGGCTGCACTGCAGTGCTGGGTTGCTGGTCTTTGCCGAAACTGACCTTCTGACAAGTCGATGGAAGCTGGGTGCCTCTGGAGGCCCGGACTTGCAGGACAATTACTTCCTCTCCCCATCAGCAGTTCCTGCCTGTGTAGGATGGTGGGATGGTAAGAATTTATAAACTTTAACCTCACCAGAAAAAGCAAAGATATTAAACCTCACTTAAAAAGCAGAGACTTTACTTTGCCGACAAAGGTCCTACAGTCAAAACTACTGGTTTCTCCGGTAGTAATGTATGGATGTGAGAGATGGAATATAAAGAAAGCTGAGCACTGAAGAACTGATGCTTTAAACTGAGGTGTTGAAGAAAACTCTTGAGAATCCCTTGAACTGCAAGGGGATCCAACCAGTCCATCCTAAAGGAAATCAGTCCTGAATATTCATTGCAAAGACTGATGCTGAAGCTGAAACTCTACTACTTTGGCCACCTGATTCAAAGAACAGACTCATTGGTAAAGACTCTGATGCTGGGAAAGATTGAAGGCAGAAGGAGAAGGGGACGTCAGAGGATGAGACGGTTGGATGGCATCACCGACTCAATGGACGTGAGTTTCATCAAGCTCTGGGAGCTGGTGATGGACGGGGAAGCCTGGGGTGCTGCAGTCCATGAGGTCGCAAAGAGTCAGACATGACTGAGCAACTGAACTGAACTGAACCTCACCAGAATAGGACAAGAGGTGGTATTAAAGCTCATTTAATCACACTTCATGAATTTGTCTCAACACAAAGCATCTCATTCAGAACAAGAATAACTTCTGTCCAGTTCCACTCTGGACCCAGAAAGTCAGCCTTTAATCAGATGAACAGAATCTAACACTTACTCATCTGACAACATGGGGTATAGATTTGAATCTTGTCCTTTGTCAGTAATTAGTTTCCTGTGGCTTTTGATAAAAAAGTTAAGTTAAAAGTCNTTCCACTCTGGACCCAGAAAGTCAGCCTTTAATCAGATGAACAGAATCTAACACTTACTCATCTGACAACATGGGGTATAGATTTGAATCTTGTCCTTTGTCAGTAATTAGTTTCCTGTGGCTTTTGATAAAAAGTTAAGTTAAAAGTCACCTTGAAAGAAAAATATCTCAGTTGTCAAAATGTGGATTTGGTTGGCATAGAAATGCATCATTAAAATACTAATGGGTAAGTAAGTTACTGTTTTCTTTCTTTTTTCATGTATGGATAGAAGTTTATTATTGTCCATAACTAGCATAGTAAGACCTTCAATTTTACAGTGTGAAAAATAAGGTCAGCATTTTTTATTTAACATACATCTGGCAAATTATGCTGAGTTTTACCTGAAGAAGTAAGGAGAAAAATAATTTTGCAGAAGGAGGAATAGGGGAAGTGGCAGGAACAAGGAGGAGAGGCAGGCATCACTGGGACCTGAGTGCTTCCTCTCAGGGCCTTTCGCCACCTCCTGGAGGAGGCAGAACAGACAGCAGGAAGCCTCAGGGATAAACTCCCAGCCCCCAACCCCCAAGTGTGACCAGCTCTTTCCCTCAATAATCTTACATCACCTGACAGCCTGCATCTTCACACCCAGAACGAGGCAGACTGAGGTGGCCACTAATTTGTTCTCATTGGCGTGTGCTTAGAGGAGAATTCCAGGCTGATCATAGGTTTCCCAAATTCACCTTCCCCAGTTTGCCCTGCTCTTACATGCCTCTTTTTCCTTTACTGCATATTGCTCTGTGTGTGTGTGTGTGTGTGTGTGTGTGTACTCAGGCGCTCAGTCGTGTCCAACTCTTTGTGGCCCCATGGACTGCAGTCTGCAGGCTTCTTTGTCCGTGGAATTCTCCAGGCAAGAGTCTTAACCATTGAACTACCAGGGAAGTGCCACCTTTTAAACTGTAATGCACTATACACCTTGTTCTAGATTCCGGAGGTCTGGCAGTGAACACAGCAGATCAAGTGGCCTGCCAGCACAGTTGAGGGAATGGAAAAGAAACACAGGAAGTATGTAAAATACATAGTGCGGAGAGTCATGTGTGGTGAGGAGTGAAAAATAAAGGAGAGGACTTCCCTGGCGGCACACAGAAAGATCCCACATGGCTCAGGGCCACTAAGCCTGTGTCCACAGCTGCTGAGCCTGTGCTCCAGAGCCTGGGAGGCGCAGCCACTGAAGCCGGAGCGCCTAGAGTCTGCGCCACAGGAGAACCGCTGCAGGGAGAGGTCCCGCACTGCAGCGAAGATCTCCCCGCGCGGCAACAGGAGACAGCTTGAGAAAAGCGACGCAGACCCAGCGCAGCCAAAAATAAATCACTAAAGAAGAGAAGATAACGGAGACAAACGGGGGTATAATGTGATGAAAGAGCACGTGGGGGGTTTGGGTAAGGGGGCAGGGCAGGCTCTCACTGGGCCGGACTGGAGCAGGTGTGAAGTTCCTGTATGGACACCTGAGGACGGGGCTCCAGGGAGAGAAGCCAGGAGGTGCGAGTGTCCAGAGGCAGACTTGCTCGGTGCACTTAAGGAATAAAGCGGAGACCAGCGTGGCTGGAGCAGAGATGGAAAGCCAGGGCCTGCAGAGCTGGTGGGAACAGTAAGTTCTTTGGTTTCTGCTCAGAGTGAAAGGGGGCACCATGTGGGGGGCGAGTGTTGAGCAGAGAGAGGAGTGACAAGATGTGGCCTAGGTTGGACTGGCATCCCTCTGATGTCAAGTTCAGAGAAGATGCAGAAGTTTCAGAGACCAGTTTGGAAGATTTAGAAATGATCCCGGGAGCAGCTTATGGTGCTGGCCCCAGGGTGGGGATGAGGTGGGGTGTTGTGAGAAGTGTTTAAGTCCCTGATGTGTTCTGAAGGTCAAGCTCACAGCATGTGCTGATAGACTCAGAGAGTGTAAGAAAAAGTCAAGATGCTTGAAGATGTTTCTGATTGATTGAAGGGACATTGCAAAAGTACCTGGGTTGTACAGGAATCCTAGAAGCGTCATCATCATATGCATATGTATATGATCATGAGTGGACTTGCCAGGTGCCACTAGTGGTAAAAGAACCCATCTGCCAATGCAGGAGAGATGCAGGTTCGATCCCTGGATCGGAAAGATCCCCTGGAGTAGGGCAAGGCAACCCACTCCAGTATTCTTGCCTGGAGAATCCCATGGACAGAAGAGCCTGGTTGGCTACAGTCCATGGGGTCACAAAGAGTTGGATATGACTGAGTGACTGAGCATGTCCTGTGTGTACATTTTGGGAAAGTGACTATTATAGTAAAGAGATTCTGGAGGATAAACATGGATATAGTTGGGATCACCTGAGACATCACATTCTCTCCATAGGCAACACCTTCTTATCCTCAGAGAACCCCTGTTTTGGCTTCCTATGAATTTCCCTCAATTGTCATAGTGAGAAAATGTTTAAACTTCAGACTCATTATCAACATACTTATATGCTTCAAAGAACAATTCTAATGTTAAATTGGCTCTTTTCTGCTATGGAATAGCTGAGCCCAAACAATTTATTATACGGTCAAGCGGTCACCCTAATTTGGTTATTTGTACAGAAATAACAGGAATGGTAACGGTCTATTTATTTTGTGCTAATTAAGAACTGGATTTGACTTGATACTAGTAAAATGTTTTCTTAATCAATGACAAAGAATACTTTTTAAAAACTGAGATACTTGTGCATACCTGTTCAGTAGTGTCTGATTCTTTGCAACCCCATAGCCCACCAGGCTCCTCTGTCCATAGGATTCTCCAGGCAAGAATACTGGAGTGGGTTGCCATACCCTACTCTGGTGATCTTCCCAACCCATGCATCAAACATGCATCTCTCCTGCATTGGCAGACAGGTTCTGTTACCGCTAGCGGCACCTGGGAAGCCCACTCATGATCATATATATATGCATATGATGATGACGCTTCTAGGATTCCCACAAAACCCAGATCCTTTTGCAATTTCCCTTCAATCAATCAAAGGCATCATCATGCATCTTGACTTTTTCTCCCCTTCTCCAGGTGATCTTCCTGATCCAGGGACTGAACCCATGTCTCCTGCATTGGCAGGCGGATTCTTTACTACCGAGCCACCAAGGAAGCCATGAGATATGTTGGCAGCACTGCTATTATTAAAAGTCTGTAAATATTACAGTCAAAATTCTAGAATAGAATGGTTAAAAGTTTCATATATTTTAAAATGCGATTGGCAAGAACGTCGTGTATTCTTTCGGTGTGGTTGCTGGTCAGGGTGTCTGAACCAGCAGAAATCCCCCATCATCCCCGGAGACGCACAGAGCACATACAGAACCACCTAATGAGATCAGAAAATACTGACTCTATTGTCAGCAACGGGAGACTGGCTTGAGCTCTGGACACCAGGATATTCAAAAACACTCTCTGAGGAGCGAAATTTGTTAAGTGGAGTGTGGGCCTGGTCACTGTCTCCAGGGCCTCCCACTTCACCCCTGAACCCTCCCCGCCCCCCCAGGATTTACAGGGTGTCTGAAGTCTGTTTTCCGCAAGAACACAGCCTCTCTCCTGGACAAAGGAAAGCCCATAATGGGAGGCTTGTCAGGATTTTCTTTATGTGTGAAAACAAGTGAGATTCACCAAAACAAAGAATGTTCCCCCTCTAATTAGGCCTTATTTGCTAAAATATCTGCAAAGCCGTGGACTTTGTTTTTCTCCTAATTGGCAGCCTTCAGACATGCTTGCGGTAGGAATCTCCATCACTGCATGGGGAGCTGGCTGCCCACTGCATTGTTGCTTCGTGTTGGTCAGGAGCAATGCCAAGAGTCAGGGTACCCAGGCACCTTCTCCCTCACAGTCGTGGGGTCCTCACTGTGAGCACAAACCCAACCAGGCAGAGGGATCTTCAGCACCTTACATAATCTCTCGGTAGGCCAGGCTTCAAGGCACATTTTGCTGCATACAGACAGGGCACAACTCCTCTATTATTCTTAAATATAACGCATTTACTTCAAAAGGTAATGAAAATGTTAAAATAAACTCATAATGATCTCAGGTGGCCTCTGCCTACAACAGCTTGAAGCAGGGCTTTGGTTCCCAGTCAGAGGTTGAGCATCAGGTCGTGGTGGTGAGAGCACTGAATTTTAGCCACCAGATCAGTGGTCAGTGACAAGACCCTGGCCCTTCAGCTTTGCAGAAAAGAATTCCCACAAAGATGCAAAGTGAAACCAGTAAAGTTTCACTACTTCACTGAAGAAAAGACTACAGTACCTAGGGATAGACATACGGGTGCGCTTGGTGAGAAAGAGTCACACCCTCGTGGCAGTTTTGAGATAAGAATCTGAGTTCTTGTTTGTGGAGCCAAAGAATGGAACTCACGAACACGCAAACACTCAGGGTAGCCAGTGAATAGGATTTACTAGAGAGGAGGAAAAAAAATGAAAAAAAGCAAAATGGCCGTCTGAGGAGGCCTTTACAAATAGCTGTGAAAAGAAGAGAAGAGAAAAGCAAAGGAGAGAAGGAAAGATTGTATATACAGAGTTCCAAAGAATAGCAAGAAGAGATAAGAAAGCCTTCCTCAGCAATCAATGGAAAGAAATAGAGGNGGTGTTGGAGAAGACTCTTGAGAGTCCCTTGGACTGAAACGAGATCCAACCAGTCCATCCCAAAGGAAATCAGTCCTGAATATTCATTGGAAGGACTGGTGTTGAAGCTGAAACTCCAATACTTTGGCCACCTGATGCAAAGAGCTGACTCATTGGATAAGACCCTGATCCTGGGAAAGATTGAAGGCAGGAGGTGAAGGGGACGGCAGAGGATGAGATGGTTGGATGGCATCACTGACTCAATGGACATGAATTTGAGCAAGATGCAGGAGCTGGTGGTGGACAGGGAGGCCTGACGTGCTCCAGTTCATGGGGTCGCAAAGAGTCGGACATGTCTGAGCGACTAAACTAAACTGAACTGTAGAGAACAAGTATTCTTTCTTTTGGTATTATTAGTTTCTTATTGTAACCGAAGAAAAGCAAGACCTACTAGGTCTCTTCCATGTCTTTTCCTACCTTCATTATCTTTAATTATTTTCAACACCAAGTCATTAAAATTCATGAAAAAGATGGGAGAAAACTACCTTAATGCATTACAGGGTTCAGGAGCTTAATACTCCATTTAATCACTTAACCAATTTTCTTACCTTGTCTCTCTACCCTTAAAATTGTCTTTTGAATAACAATTTATTCAGGCATAATTCATATATAATACAATTTGATAAGTTTTGAAACTTCATACTCTTTAGTCATCACCCCAGTTCCCTCATTTCCACCAGCCCTAGGTGACATCCAGTCTACATTCTGGCTCAAATGATTTGCATTTCTGAGCATTTCATATAAATGGAATCTTACGATTTTTGGTGTTTGTGACTAGCTTTTTCATTTAGTTTATAATTTCAGGATTTATCCATGCTTCAGTATCAGTACTTTTCTTTTTATTGTTGAGTAATAATTCTCATCAAATGAACAAAGAACCAGTGGGAGCGGACAAGAGGTGGAGGACCCTTAAAGTCTCCTGCCTTCCTCTGGTTACTTGACCATCTTCTAGCATCATACAGTCGAATATTCCACCACTGTTTGCATTTGTTTTAGAACTTACTGCTTCACATTTGCCATCAGTAACTTCCCTCTCCTGGGCTCAGGAAGCGTTTGCCTTGTGGGACATGATTGTTTGCTCATGTTTGTTCCCTCCAGAGAGGCTGCCAAATTTTCAGGGACTGTGTCTTCTGTTCCTAAGCTTTCTCTCGAATCAGGGAGACAAGGAAATAAAGTGTGAGCAACCTGCATCCCTGATGACTAATCTTCATCCAATGCTGCCCACCATCCAACAAGCTCATCTGCACACAATTCCCTGAAGACAGAGCTGCTCCTTTGCAGACTTCAGTATATTTGAAAGGCTCTGGGGATAGATAAAATTTTAATGATTTTCCCACCCATAGTCATTCAAAGAATATTTCTGTTCACTGATGATAAACGAGACTTTGCTTGGGGCTCTAGAGATACCACAGTGAACAATTTAAAGTTACTGCCAACTAATTTCAACCAGAGAGTTGAATAAAGGTTGTTCAACAAAGGTGTTTTCTTGGGTAGTATGTAATTTGACGGTAAATCTGAAATAATTTTATTCACCAGTTTTCTGTGAAAATGTTACAAACACTTTTTTAGCAATTTACATCAAAAATGCTGGAAATGAAAAAAAGTATGCATCACCTCTTATGTCACCCTACTAGTTTCATCCATTCTTCACATTGTATTGTGAGTCCTAACTAACTCTAAATTAAAACTCTAAATTAAAACTCTAAATTAAAAGACACTTGCTCCTTGGAAGAAAAGCTATGACCAACCTGGACACCACATTAAAAAGGCTGGTTCATATCAATGTATGGCAAAACCCACTACAATATTGTAAAGTAATTAGCCTCCAACTAAAATAGATAAATTAAAAAAAAAAAGCAGAGATATTACTTAACCAACAAAGGTCTCAGTCTAGTCAAAGCTATGATTTTTCCATTAGTCATGTGTGGATGTGAGAGTTGGATTATAATGAAAGCTGAGTGCTGAAGAATTGATGATTTTAACTGTGGCATTGAAGAAGACTCTTGAAAGTCCCTTGGTCTGCAAGGAGATCCAACCAGTCAATCCTAAAGGAAATCAGTCCTGAATATTCATTGGAAGGACTGATCTTGAAGCTGAAGCTCCAATATTTTGGCAAGTTGATGAGAATCACTGACTCATTGGAAAAGACCCTGATCCTGGGAAAGATTGAAGGCAGGAGGAGAAGGGGATGGCAGAGGATGAGATGGTTGGATGGCATCGCTGACTTGATGGACATCAGTTTGAGCAAGATCTGGGAGTTGGTGATGGACAGGGAAGCCTAGCATGCTGCGGTCCGTGGGGTCACAAGTAGTCTGACATGGCTGAGTGACTGAACTGACTGAAAAAATTCTAATGTACATTTGGCAAGTGGAGAAGCACAAATCAAGATTATTAGACATTTCAAATTGCACATAACTTTTCTCAGTCTAGCAGAGAAAGTAAGCAGAAATAATAAATAGGATTAAAAATAGAGACACATAGCACATTCCTCCGAGAGTCAATGACCATGAATTATAGATTGCCCCATTCCTACTTCAGAGAAATGTTTTGAGAAGCAGCAGGTTAGTGATTGGAAATATTTGAGTTGTTCCAAATAAACATGTAAATAATAACCACATGAATCTGGGTCCACATATGCCCTATCCCCTCACAGCCCTTTCCATCCATCCATGTAAATTACAGTACTCTTTTAGTTGCCTATAGCTATAGTACCAGTATAATTTTCTTTTTTTCAGGTAATGAGAACTGGGACAGTTTTTTTCATTTCCAAATCAGTCCATTTAAATTGCATTAATTAATCATATTTTACTTTATTTCACTTTTATTTTTGGCTGTGCCTCTGGGCCTTTGGGGTCTTAGTTCCAAGACCAGGGATTGAACCCAGGGCTATGGCTGTGAAAGCTCAGAGTCTCAACCACTGGACTGCCATGGAACTCCCATTAATCACTTATTTTAGAACAATGGGAGGTTTTAGTTTTCACTTCTTTTTTGATACAGTTTATTCATGGATCCTTCCAAAGAGACTAACACTTGTAGTAGTATTTACTAATGAGATTTACTGCATGAATAGACTGCACTTTATCAGTTAGGAAAAAAGCCTATTTGATACAGATTTAAATGGTTTCCTACTACTTAAAGTTACAATTATTACTTAAAGTTGACTAAACATTCATAAATTGGCCTGTGCCTGATACTCAGCTTGTCAAGCAAGTCTGCACTCCTGCGGAAGGAAATGACAGCATAAATGAGTGCTCCTGGGGCCAGTTTAAATGACACCAAAGCACAGTTTGAGCAGCGATCTAAATCACTCATGTCCTGGTCCCAGGTTTTTCCATGCAGTGGGGAAGATAAACGAATGAGCCCCATTCATGAAAGAAACATCTCCGAGCATCTGGTCCCATGTCGGGCTGAGAGGCTCCCAGCTAGGTTCTCTCCTGGCTGTCCCCAGGAGCATTGTTATTTGATGATGAGAGTGACAGACAAGCAGGCACTTATCTTTCAAACCGAAATACACCTGAAAAATAATGCAGCTGACAACCTACACTTTGGGGAGAAAAAATTTCAAATCAGCCTTTCAGAAATAAATAATGTTATTCTTATATTTTACTGAATTTATTCTAAAAAAAACACATGACTTTCTTTATTTCATCCACTAGAAAACATTTCACAGTCAGGACTCTCCGCCCTTTTCCTTCAGCCCAGACTCTGCCCCATCTTTTAGAAAGCTCTGAGGAAAAAAAGAAATGAAATGATGCCATTTGTAGCAACATGGACAAATCTAGAAATGATTGTACTAAGTGAAGTAAGCCAGACAAAGACAGTTTTATATGATATCACTCATATGTGGAATCTAATTTTTTAAAAATGACATAAATGAGCTTATTTACAAAACAGACTTGCAGATTTCAAAAACAAACTTACAGTTAAAGGCAAAATGGGGGGTGGGGTGGGGAGGGATAAATTAGAAGCTTCGGATTGACATATACACACTAGTATATATAAAATGGATAACTAATAAGGACCTACTATATAGCACAGGGAACTCTACTCACTGCTCCGTAGTAATTTATATCGGAAAAGAACCTGCAAAGGAATGAACATATGTATATGTATAATCGATTCACTTTGCTGTACAGCAGAAACTTATAGCATTGTAAATCAACTATACTCCAATAAAACTTCTCAAAAAAGAAAAAGAAAGAAAGAATATTCTAGAGAGTCTGAAACATACTTGTACAGAAATCAGAAGATAATATATGGTATTAATATCAAACATTTTTCCAGTCCCCTTCCATTGCCTGAAGCTACTCTGTACATCTGATCTACCTAATAGTCATGGTGGCTTATGGCAGGATAAAAACTGAAACTGAAATTTGAGTGACTCCATCAGCATTCTTCAGGTCTGTAACAAAACACCAGAGGCAAAATTCTCTAGTTTCCAAGAAATTCATCTTTGAATTTATTCCTTATTGTGGCTTTTGTTTTTGTGTTGATGTTTCAGCAAGTCAGATGGATATGAATTTAAATTCTGAAGTCTTTCTGTACCTTTCATTTTCTCTCTACCTCATGGGCTTGCTGGTCTGGAAGAAAATAACTCAAAACCCCAGTTTTTAAAAGTCTTCCAGTTGTTAGATAATTCCTTACTGAATATGTCTATACAGGAGGGGAAGTGGGCAGGTGAGGCCCTCACCCAGATGGTTTGAATCATCACCACGCCTCTTTAGGCAGAGAAGGTGTTTTATTTATTGATTTGAACTTGATTGGCTCTGATAAATTTTCTACACTGAGACGTTCGTGCTGGTTATTTATCAATCCTCTCTTTATTTATTTTTGGTTTTCATTAAAGTCACTGTGTCCCACAGTTGTCATTTTAGGCAAACAGTAGGTGAAAGCTCTCCCATCTCATCATCTCAACATCCCCATCAGGATAACTCTGGACATGCTATTGGATGTCCTGGCCAGCTTTTGTGCTCTCTAAGGGGCTTGGGGTGGGGATGGGGCTGGCATTCTCAGTTCTCTAGAATCATGCAGACCTAGAAAGGTGCTGATAAGACCATCTGTGGTTTCAAGTTGGAGTTACTGGGTGTATCTTATTCATCTTGTGTTCCCCGCACCTAACAAAGGTCCTTGTCCAAAGTAGGTGATTATAAATATTAAATAAAAGAGAGAGGGACTTGTCTGATGGTCCAATGGTTAAGACACTGAGCTTCCAATGCAGGGGGTATGGGTTTGATCCCTGGTCAGGAAAGTAGCATCCTACATGTCACATGGCCAAATTAATATATATATATATATATATNGTTTTGATACGAAGCTATAGTCTCTGGACCCTCACCCTGGCTTCTGCTATGAGAGATATTCACAAAGTTCTTATTTTACTTCATTTTACTTTTTCTTTAGAATTTGATTTTCAGTAGCATCAGGCAGTTTATTTTTATTCTTCCAGTTATATGAGCAAAAGAGAAAATCATCCTAAAATATGTATGGAACTTCAAAAGACCCCAAATAGCCAAAATAGATGAAGCAATTTTTAGTTCCATAATATTAACTGAATTTATCTTGTACCCCTCCCACGTGTACCTAGCTGCTTCTCTGTATTTTCCGGTCTCTACAACTGTAGCATCATTATCCTAGGGACCTAGGTTCAAAATATAGGGTCATCTCTGAGTGATCCTATGCCATCCCCTATACCCAGGCAGCCGTACCTCCTCAGTTTTGTCTTTTTCCTTTGTTATCATTTAGCATAAAATAAAGTCTTAAATTGGATGAATTTAATGCATGTGAAAGTGTTAGTTCCTAAGTCATGTCTGACCCTTTCCAAGCCCCTGGTTGCCCACCAGGCTCCTCTGTCTATGGAATTTTCCAGGCAAGAATACGGGAGTGGGTATCCCCAGGGAATCTTCCCAACCCAAGGTTCGAATCCTGGTCTCCTGAATTGCAAGTGGACTTTTTATGATCTGAGCCACCAGAGAAGTCCAACTTAATGCATAACAACAAACAACTTAATTATTTTTTGCTGTAAGATTCAGAAAACTCAAACCGGGGTTCTCTGACAACCTAAAGGGGTGGGGTAAGGTACGAGGTGGGAGAGAGTTTCAAGAGGGAGGGCACAGATGTATACTTATGGCTGATGCATGTTGATGCATGATAGAAACCAGTAGGATATAATAAAGTAATTATCATTCAATTAAAATAAATTTTTAAAACAAGCAACTTAATTATTTAAAATAATTACTGTATAATATCATATTGCAAATATCTCTCACTAATCTGACACCTTTAGTATCTCTTTTGTCATAGAACTCATCCACTAGGAAAATTCCCTTGGGTTTCTGCTTCTCAACAGAGCCTCTCTGATTTAGCCCAAGTCTACCATCTCGTATTAAGGAGACAGATTTAAACTCTGGCTTCACCACTGACTAGTTTTATAGGCTTGAACTCATTACTTAACCCCTTTGGGGCTCCATGTAACATTGTTCATAAAGGTAAACAGTTCCTACTCTGTAACATCATAGTGAGAATTCAAGATTCATCCAAATTTTACCCATATTCCAAGGCTCAAGTCAGATCTTCCACCTGCTGCTCTCGTCCTGTTCTCTGAATTCAATCAATATACTTGTCTGAGCCAGACAATTATACAATAGCTGACAATGTGTATGAATCCTCTCAAATCTGTTGCTTTTGTGTCCTCAACTAGATTACAAGTAGTTAATTTAAAAAATTCTTCTGTACCCCTTATAAAAGCCTTGGTGAAGTGATTATTCCAAAGTGGATTCAAACAATGCTTGCTGATTGACTAACTGAGCAATTTATTAGGATGAGATTCACCTTTCTCTACTCCGTTGTTTTCTAACTAAAAACTTACAATATTCTTGTACTTTCCTCCTAGAATGGCTACATTATTTTAAAAAAAGAGCATGCTTCTGTTAGAAGTTAAAATATAGTCATTTAAACAAGTATTTATCACATACCTACTAGGGTATTTTTTCCTTGGGATCTAAGATGCATTGTGAGACAAAAATAACAAAGACAATGAAGAATTATATTTTTGCAGGGCTTACATTCTAATTCACTTCACTTTTGTATGCTACAGACTTTACTTATTAGGTTTATTTTCTTTCTTCCTGTACTAAAAGTCTCTAACATACAAGACAGTGATGAATGCTAAGTGAAAATGCAGGGCACGCTATGGGGACTCATGTGTGGATGAGGGGACTGATGAGTGAAGGGCCAGCAGTGGTGTGAGCTTCTCTAAAAAGATGGTACCTGGGGTATGGGGTGAAACATGAGGTTGAGCTAGAAAATATTTAGGTTATAGAAGTAATGCACAATAGATACTATATGGAGGAAAGACTAAACATTCCTCAAAGACATAAGATTCCAAGTCAATGAGTTAAGCATCATTCATATTACAAAATTGACACTACAAATATACCCATTATAATGCAGAATTTCGTTAAATACAGCCTTCCTCATGGATTTCTTTTTATTTTCTTTTTTCTTTCTTTTTCAATCTTTAGTTAGTCGTGAATTGATTGGCATGGAATTTCAGGAATTTGGACAAAATTTTAAAGCTTTAGCATCAGCAAGTTCTAGCTAATTGAAGACATATAACTGTGTACAGTTTCTCTGAACTATAGTGTAATATCATAGAGAGATAGAAGTCATATTACAAGAACTAAATAAACAGGCAGCTTTCAGGGAATTAATAGCTGAACCCCGGCAAGAAACCCACCCATTCAAATTAGGATGGGCACACAGAAGGAAAGATATAGTAGACCTCAAACATGATTATACAATTTATTAACCCAAGTTAATGAGTTTAGCCTTTTTTGGCAAAATTATTGATCAAAATGTCATAGACAAGATTGCAAAGACCCAGCAAGGCTGCTGGAAACCAAGGTTGTAGGATCGTTATGGGCAGAATGTGAATTAGAGCCTGTGACTTGCTCATTATAAACCATGTAGCAATTTTTAGGGAGACTGCGCTTTCTGGGAAATCCCAGGACACTCTTAAAGTCACTCCTCTAAAGACTGAAGGAAAAGAAATTTGCTCAGTAGCTATGAGAGCAATTATTTTCTCAGATATTAGGTAAAGCATTTATTCACCATTTATTCAGTCATCATTTCTTTCAATCAACAAATATTTATTGATTGTCATGCTCTCATGTAATTTGCAGGTCAGCGTAGGATACAGTCAATAAATAATCCCATTATTTAACATATAATGAAAAGTAGATATAAGTTTTATTTGAGAAAAGAGGTGAGGACAGATTATCAGGTATCAGAAAACTGTTCATGGAAGACATGAACAGACATGGAAGACTCAGGTAAAATCTAGAGGATAATAGACAGCAGGAAGGAAACAGAACTCAGATAGAGACAGAGTGCTTGATCTTATCTACCTTCTTACTGTGACTTAAGATGCTCCTCAACTTGGCATGCTAATGCGTGAGAAAAGTAAAGGTGTATCTTTGAACACATGGTAACGTTTTCATGGTCTGATGAAACCTTGCTTGTGAATAGGGATATTAAAGTTTTCTTCTTCCAAAGCACTGTTCTTAAGCTCTTGAAAGTCCTTCCAAGATGACTACACTGTGCTCTCTCTGGTTACATCAACAGAATTATATTATTTCATAGAGGAAAACTTGCCTTCTTCATCACCTGATATTTTTCCCCCCTTGGGAGCTTCTCTGGTGGTTCAGATGGTAAAGAATCTGCCTGCAATACAGGAGACCTGGGTTTGATCCCTGGGTCAGGAAGATGCCCTGGAGAAGGGAATGGCAACCCACTCCAGTATTCAGGCCTGGGAAATACCATGGACAGAGGAGCCTGATGGAGTCAGACAACACTGAGAGAATAAAACACACCTTGCTGGCTCACTTGAAGAATCCAAATTCCGTTAACAAGCTGAGCAGTAGGAACCAGCCTTTCCTGCTCTCCAACTGGCACACTGAAATCTGAAAAGACCATTTAATTGCTGAGCTATACGCTCTGCACTCAAGACTAGTCCAAGAGGGAAGAGAAACAGAGAGAGGTCTGTGAGCTGCTATGTCAATGAGAGGTGCCAACTTCTGCTGAAAAAGGGAAGCAGAAAATTGAAGCTTCATCCTGGTGACATAGGGAGAAAAACCCCCTTTCAAAGCAACATTGGAGAGGAACTGAAGGCCAGAGCCTGAGGCCTGACAGCGGGGTTCCAGACAATTGGACGAAGATGCTTCAAAGCCAACTGCTGACTGATGAGACTGATGGAAGAAAGGAACATTCACTCTTTTAATCTTTCATGCCTTGTGTTTTTCATTACTCTTAAAAACCAGTGAAAATCATCTTGAAAGCTCACTACCATATAGAAATACTTACTCTTATTTCTGCCACCACTCTCTGAAAGGGGGAAATGACCAGGATGGAAACCTCAAAGCAAAAATGACTAGAAATTGCTATCCGAAACCATCTTAAAATATTTCAAAGCAAATGTCATGCCTATATTGTAATTTCTAGGAGCATATTACTGTCAGTTTAAAAACATGTATTCTTCAAAACAAAGAAATTAGAAATTGTGGGCTATTTAACCACTCACCTGATATCTCAATTTTTAAGCCAGTTAAGAAATTACAATTTTATGAAACATTGATTCTTCTCTCCTGTGCTGTTTTTAGTGTCTTTTGGGGAATGTAAGGAAACCTAAGCTCATATTGAGAAATGTTTTCAACAAACATAATGGTCATTGCATATACATCTGAAGAATTTTGTCAATTCAGTTCAGTTGCTCAGTCGTGTCAGACTCTTTGGGACGCCATGGACTGCAGCACGCCAGGCTTCCCTGTCCATCACCAACTCCCAGAGCATGCTCAAACTCATGTCCAATGAGTCGGTGATGCCATCCAACCATCTCATCCTCTGTCACCCCCTTCTCCTCCTATCCTCAATCTTTCTCAGCATTAGGGTACTTTCAAATGAGTCAGCTCTTTGCATCAGGTGGCCAAAGTATTAGAGTTTCAGGTTCAACATCAGTCCTTCCAATGAATATTCAGGACTGATTTCCTTTAGGGCTGCCTGGTTGGCTTCTTTGCTGTCCAAGGGACTCTCAAGAGTCTTCTCCAACACCACAGTTCAGAAGCATCAATTCTTCAGCTCTCAGCTTTGTTTATACTCCAACTCTCACATCCATATGTGACTACTGGAAAAACGATAGCCTTGACTAGATGGACCTTTGTTGGCAAAGTAATATCTCTGATTTTTAACGTGCTGTCTAGGTTGGTCATAACTTTTCCTCCAAGGAGCAAGCATCTTTTAATTTCATGGCTGCAGTCACCATCTGCAGTAATTTTGGAGCCCCCCAAAATGAAGTCTCTCAGTCCATTGTTTCCCCATCTATTTGCCATGAAGCTATGGGACCAGATGCCATGATCTTCATTTTCTGAATGTTGAGCTTTAAGCCAACTTTTTCACTCTCTTCTTTCACTTTCATCAAGGAGCTCTTTAGTTCTTCTTTACTTTCTGCCATAAGGGTGATGTCATCTGCATATCTGAGGTGATTGATATTTCTCCCGGCAATCTTGATTCCAGCTTGTGCTTCTTCCAGCCCAGTGTTTCTCATTATGTACTCTGTATATAAGTTAAATAAAGTGAAGTGAAGTCACTCAGTCATGTCCGACTCTTTGCGACCTGGGGGACTGTAACCTACCAGGCTCCTCTGTCCATGGGATTTTCCAGGAAATAGTACTGGAGTGGGTTACCATTTCCTTTTCCNCAGTGTTTCTCATTATGTACTCTGTATATAAGTTAAATAAAGTGAAGTGAAGTCACTCAGTCATGTCCGACTCTTTGCAACCTGGGGGACTGTAACCTACCAGGCTCCTCTGTCCATGGGATTTTCCAGGAAATAGTACTGGAGTGGGTTGCCATTTCCTTTTCCAAAAGTTAAATAAGCAGGGTGACAATATACAGCTTTGATGTACTCCTTTTCCTATTTGGAACCAGTCTGTTGTTCCATGTCCAGTTCTAACTGTTGCTTCCTGACCTGCATATAGGTTTCTCAAGAGGCAGGTCAGGTGGTCTGGTAATCCCAGCTCGTTCAGAATTTTCCACAGTTTGTTGTGATCTACACAGGCAAAGGCTTTGGCATAGTCAATAAAGCAGAAATAGATGTTTTTCTGGAACTCTCTTGCTTTTTCCATGATCCAGCAGATGTTGGCAATTTGATCTCTGGTTCTTCTGCCTTTTCTAAATCCAGCTTGCTTGAACATCTGGAAGTTCACGGGTCACGTACTGTTGAAGCCTGGTTTGGAGAATTTTGAGCATTACTTTACTAGCGTGTGAGATGAGTGCAATTTGTGGTAGTTTGTACATTTTTTGGCATCACCTTTCTTTGAGATTGGAATGAAAACTGACCTTTTCCAGTCCTGTGACCACTACTGAGTTTTTCAAATTTGCTGGCATACTGAGTGCATCACTTTCACAGTATCATCTTTTGGGAGTTGAAATATCTCAATTGGAATTCCATCACCTCCACTAGCCTTGTTTGTAGTGATGCTTTCTAAGGCCCACTTTACTTCACATTTCAGGATGTCTGGTTCTAGGTGAGTGATCATGCCATCGTGATTATCTGGGTCATGAAGATCTTTTTTTTTTTGTATAGCTCTGTATATTCTTGCCACCTCTTCTTAATATCTTCTGCTTCTTTTAGGTCCATACAATTTCTGTCCTTCACTGTGCCCATCTTTGCATGAAATATTTTGTAAATCAATATAAAAATATACTAAGAAAATGAATGGAAGAAAGAACTGAGCCAATAAACCTGTGAAAAAAAATGTTTTCTGTTTTCTTTTTTAAAAAAATAATTTTAAATTTTATTTATTTATTTATTGGCTGTGCAAGGTCTTGGTTGCTTCACGGGCTTTTCTCTAGTTGCCGTACACAGGCTTTCCATTGCTGTGGCTTCTCTTGCTGCAGAGCACAGACTGTTCGTGCTCAAGGGCTAGGTAGTTTCAGCTCCTTGGCTGTAGAGCACAAGCTCAGTAGTTGTGGTGCATAGGCTTAGTTGGTCCATGGTATGTGGGATCTTCCTGGATCAGGGATTGAACCCATATCTCCTGCACTGGTAGGGGGATTCTTTACCACTGAGCCACCAAGGAAGCCCTTTTCTGTATTTTTGATGCTCTGGAATTTGAGCTTTGCTAACCCTCGAGGGACTACCCCCTCAAAAATATAGATAGCAAAGGACTCCCCTGTAAGCCTGCCTTTGGTATAGAAACCAACCAATCAGAGCTCACACCCCAACCATCTCTTGTATCAAACTCTCACCCCCCAAACCAATATTCCCCCTTCCCCAAGTCATCTCAGGTAATTTGGACAACTGGGGACCAACCTGCAGCCTAGAGCTTGCTGCAGTTATTAAAACTATCCAGTTCTGGCCTGTTCAACATGAAATGCCAGGAAAACCAGATAACCACATGCAAAAAAAAAAAAAAGAGAACCTGGATCCTATCTTACACCACTCACAAAAATTGACTTAATGATACTGAAAAACTTCTAGAAGAAAACACAAGGAAAAAGCACATTGACATTGGTCTTGACAATGATTTTTTTGGAACAACACAAAAAGCACTAACAACAAAAGCAAAATTAAACAAGTGGGACTGCATCAAATTGAAAAGCTTCTGGACAGCAAAAGAAACAATTTTTAAAAATGAAAGGGCAACCTAAGGAATGGTAGAAAATATTTGCAAGCCACATATCTGGTAAGGGGGTGAAAGTGAAAGTGTTAGTGCCTTAGTCATGCCCCACTCTTTATGACCCCATGGACTATAGCCCACCAGGTTCCTCTGTCCATGGGATTCTTCAGGCAAGAGTGGGTTGCCATTCCCTTCTCCAGGGGATCTTCATGACCCAAGAATCAAACTTGGGTCTCCTGCATTGCAGGTGGACTCTTTACTATCTGAGCCACCAGGTAAGGGGTTAATGTCCAATATTTATTAGAAACTCATACAAACTGGGTGTGACTGTGGGCAGATACCATGTCTAACCACCTTCTAACAGGACAGAAACCCCACAGAGGAGTGCCTGGTGACCCCTGTGTGCCTGAGCATAGCGATTCTGCCAAAGCTAAGGAATCCACTAGTGGAGGTTTGTGATTATGAGTATTTTCCCCTGACAGTCACCCCCAAAATGAGGTCCAAATATTTTAGAAAGCTGTTGACCGTTTCATAGCTCCCATCACATTTTTGTACTAGAATGACATGTCCAAGAACCCTCCATAAATCTACAGACAGAACCTAACAATGTGTCTGTAATGTATGACGCTCAAAAAGGGGAGACTGGACTGTAGTTAAGAATCTGCCTGCTGATGCAGGAGACACTGGTTCAATCCCTGGTCTAGGAAGATCTCTCATGCTGCAGAGCAACTAAGCCCGTGCACCACAACTACTGAAAGCCTATGTGTCCTAAAGCCCATGTTCTGCCACCAGAGAAGCCACCACAATAGACACTCATGCATCACTAGAGAGTAGCCCTTACGCAGCAGCACAGCCCCAGTACAGCCAAAAATAAAGCCTTAAAAAACTGGGAGGGGGAGACTAAAGGTTAATAATCTGATCTCATTTGGCTAAAATTCTTTGTAAAACAAACTTTAACATTCTTGTATCCGTTCATCACATTTTTTTCTTTTATGAGCAAGCAATCATGATATGACTATGACAACTTAATTTCAGGCTTTTTCGAGGATTATTCATCAAGGCATAATTCTAAATAAGAAAACAGACTTGGAAGAAGACATCATTTAGATTCTTCTCTGAATCATGATTTTAAAGTATTAATCGTCTTTATTTTCATCTGTTTCATCTTGTCTATCTTGTATGCAAGAGTAATCAGGCCAAGGGGCCAAACTATACCAGCAGTTATTCAGAATGTAGTGTCTCCATAATGATTAAGCCAATTCTAAGTTATTTCCTCAGTTTCTCGAAGATTTTGCTGATTTCATCAGACACGGGACACAAGTGAGTGCAGTTACAAAGAAGATAAATCAAAATGTCTGAGCAGGGACTTCCCTGGTGGTCCAGTGATTAAGACTTTGCCTTCCAATGCAGAGGGTGCACGGGTTTGATCCTTGGTTGGGGACCGAAGATCTTGCACAACTTGGGGCCAGAAAGTCAAAACATAAAGCAGGAGCGAGGNATTTTTTGGTCCAAAACGCTATGGGGCTTCCCAGGTGTCTCAGTGGTAAAGAATCCACCTGCAAATGCAGGATACCCAGGTTTGACCCCTGGGTCAGGAAGATCCCCTGGAGAAGGAAATGGCAACCCATTCCAGTATTCTTGCCTGGAAAATTCCGTGAACGGAAGAGCCTAACAGGCTTCAGTCCATGGGGTCACAAAGAGTTACACATGACTGAGCAACTAAACAAGAACCACATAGCCATTCATCAAAGGATTCATATCCAGACTCTACATTAAAAATCTACCATAAATAACAAAAAAGACAGCCTAATTAAAAAAAAACAAACTATGTAGTAACTTCAGATCTCAACCATCTCAAGCTGGTCAGCAAGTCCATTCTTTTTTTGGAGGGGGGAAGGGTGTATATGTCTGTTTCCATACATCTCTCTATGTCAACTTCTGTGTGTTTAGAGTCTTGGTGAGCTGATTGACTACATTTATAAGATAATGTAGGTAAACTCTAGCATTCAGATCCTTGAAAGTGCAAGTGAAGTTGCTCAGTCGTGTCCAACTCTTTGCGACCCCATAGACTATAGCCTACCAGGCTCCTCTGTCCATGGGATTTTCCAGGCAATAATCCTGGAGTGGATTGCCATTTCCTTCTCCAATTTAGATCCTTACTCCTTATTTAAATTTGTGTTGTAAAGTTGTATTATACTAGTTACACCCCATTGATGCACTTTGTTCTCCACATGTATTGTAGGCTTTGTGCATTTTTCAATCTTCTTTTAGATCAAAAATACAGGACTTAAGGTTGATGTTGAGGAAATTCATTCAATCATTCATTCATTTAACAAGTGTTTATTGAGAGCCTGTATTGTTTCTGTATTGATATATCAGCGAGCCAAAATGGAAAAAGCCCTATTTTGGTCACTCTGTTGTGAAGCATTTACTTCAGTTTTGTTGTTGTTGTTGTTGCTTAGCAGAATGAAGATAAAGAGGAAAATTTTATGACATAATGGGGAGTCACACTTATTCTCCTGATTTTGACTAAGTTCTTCAGATACTCTGGTTTACAAAGTCACTTTTGCTTAGAATGGAACACCCTCTATCAGTTCAGTTTAGTTCAGTCGTTCAGTTGTGTCCAACTCTTTGTGACCCCATGGACTGCAGCACGCCAGGCCTCCCTGTCCATCATCAGCTCCCAGAGTTTATTCAAACTCACGTCCACTGAGTCGGTGATGCCATCTCATCCTCTGTCATCCTCTTCTCCTCCTACCTTCAATCTTTCTCAGCATCAGGATCTTTTCAAATAAGTCAGCTGTTCAAATCAGGTGGCCAAAGTATTGGAGTTCTAGCTTCAACATCAATCCTTCCAATGAACACCAAGGACTGATCTCCTTTAAGATGGACTGGTTGGAAATCCTTGCAGACCAAGGGACTCTCAAGAGTATTCTCCAACACCACAGTTCAAAAGCATCAGTTCTTTGGCTCTCAGCTTTCTTTATAGTCCAACTCTCACATTCATACATGACCACTGGAAAAACCATAAGCTTTGACTAGATGGACCTTTGTTGGTAAAGTAATGTCTCTGCTTTCTAATATTCTGTCTAGGTTGGTCATAGCTTGTCTTCCAAGGAGTAATCATCTTTTAATTTCATGGCTGCAATCACCA
Organism: Neotragus pygmaeus; assembly: GCA_006410875.1. NCBI lineage: Eukaryota > Metazoa > Chordata > Mammalia > Artiodactyla > Bovidae > Neotragus > Neotragus pygmaeus. Next base: position 1,508,527 of record SJYV01055318.1, on the reverse strand, counting down.
TCTGCAATGATTTTGGAGGCCCCCCCCCCAAAAAAAAGTCTGTCACTGTTTCCCCATCTATTTGCCATGAAGTGTTGGGACTGGATGCCATGATCTTCATTTACTGAATGTTGAGTTTTAAGCCAACTTTTTCACTCTCCCCTTTCACTTTCATCAAGAGGCTCTTTAGTTCTTCTTCACTTTCTGCCATAAGGGTGGTGTCATCTGCATATCTGAGGTGATTGATATTTCTCCTGGCAATCTTGATTCCAGCCGTGCTTCATTCAGCCCAGCGTTTCTCATGATGTACTCTGCATATAAGTTAAATAAGCAGGGTGACAATATACATCCTTGACATACTCTTTTTCCTATTTGGAACAAGTCTGTTTTTCCATGTCCAGTTCTAACTGTTACTTCCTGACCTGCATACAGGTTTCTCAAGAGGCAGGTCAGATGGCCTGGTATTCCCATCTCTTTCAGAATTTTCCACAATTTGTGGTGATCCACACAGTCAAAGGCTTTGGTGTAGTCATTAAAGCAGAAATAGGTGTTTTCTGGAGCTCTCTTGCTTTTTCTATGATCCAGCTGATGTTCACAATTTTATCTCTGGTTCCTCTGCCTTTTCTAAAACCAGCTTGAACATCTGGAAGTTCACAATTCACATATTGTTGAAGACTGCCTTGGAGAATTTTGAGCATTACTTTTCTAGTGTGTGAGATGACACCCTCTATGATAAAATGTTAATCATAAATCTGACCCTTATCTTCTCAGGAAATACCCAGGTAGGAGTCCCACACGACACCTAAGACTTTCCCTGTAACGTCCAGGAGTCATGATCCTGTATACAGAAAACTCTAAAGACTCTGCAAAAAATCCTGTTATAACCTGTTATAAGTAAATGAATTCAGTAAAGTTACAGGATAAAAATCAACATACAAAATCAGTTGTGTTTCTATACATTTTTATCTGAAAAATAAATTTTAAAAATTCCAATTATAATAGTATCAAAAAGAATAAATAAGAATAAATTTAACCACAGAGATGAATAATATGTACATTAAAAAATTTTTTTAACATAAGTCATTCAAGTGATTACATAGGTTTCTGTGAGTTTTATAGATATGTAACTATTTTCTAGAACAAAATGTCTTTCACATCCCAAGCTGACTTTTAAAAGAACTTTGGCAAAGATTAGTTCTGTTATGGTTAGGAGTTCCTGAATCATATTAGTAGGCAGAATTTTTTTAATACACAGAAAATTAATTGTACAAAAATAATTTTGTTCACAGTCAAGTTTCTAACTATCAAATCTCCTAGCTAAGCTTTCCTCCTAAAATACCTATTATCCCAGCTAAGGAACTTATTTATAGGAGCTTAAATTTTCATCAGATTGGTGAAATATCATCTCTTTCAGAGAATGTTTTTCAGTTATTCATCTGGTAATAGTTTGAATTTTTTTAACTATGAAATTTCAAAATAAAAGAAGAAAATATTTAAATCTTTTTGCCATGTTATTTTGACAAAGCAGCATATTTACTTAATAGAAGGTTTTTCACTAGCAATTACAGTTTCCATTCAGGCCACTTCTTTTGTTCGAATGGTAATTAGTTTGGATTTGCTGTTGTTTACATCTCATTTCCTAGCTTCCTTACAAAGAAAATCGTGATTGGAATTGAGGACTTTCAAAATTGTCCTTGAAACTCTCTGCCTCTTTCTAAGGAAGAAATTCTCTTTAAAACTGATGAGTTGACTAGAAGCCTAATATGAATGAGGAGATGTGAAAGACCATCTCAGAGTCACACAGCTGATTAGTATCATTGCAATTTGAATATAGATCTGCTCCAAGTTCATGTTCTGGTTACAGCAAACACTGGCTTCCGTAGTTGTCATCATTTTAGAATATTCTTCTGGAATCAAACTTCTGAAACATACTGTCCTAGTGCTTTCCCACTTCTAGGGTACTTGGTGATGTAGTAGTCCTTCTATGCCCACATTGTTGGGAACCCATGTTAGTGAATTCTAAGGCTGAGTTTTGCTTTTAATATTAATGTTAAAGTCAATTGATGACTCAGCAGTTCAAATTCTTTTAACACTTTTGATAATATTTAGAACGTTTCTTAACAGCATTTCACACTAACAACTGACTATCAATGTCTTGACTCAATATTCTTGAGTGCCAACTATGTGACAGGTACTGTTCTGTTCTAGGAAGCCCCACAGAACAAAAGAAATGCACATGTCCACTCTCTTGGATTTACATTTTAGCAGTTGAAGAGCAATTCAACAATTAAGTGAACAAAATAAGATCTATGGATAGTTTTAAATAGAAGAGCAACATGATTCTGGCTTATATTTTTAAAAGATTGCTGTGTAGAGAACAGACCCCCAAGAGGTAGGGTGAGAACAGAGTCCCGGTAGGAAGAGTGGCCAACCACGTGATACAGCAGCACAGGTGAGAGATGCTGGTGGTGTGGACAGGATCAAAGCAGGAACAGAGATTAGAAGCTTAGATTTGGGAAACACTTCCAGGGAAAACCAGGAGGATTATCTGGCAGAGGGGATGGAGGGGATGAGATGAAAAGAGGATTTAAAAATGAGTCCGAGGGCTGAGTAAACAACAAGAAGGATGCTGTTGCTTTCATGTGAGATGAAAATGGATGTAAGAGCAGAAAATTCAGGAAAATTCTTCATACACTTCAGACTGAGAAGTTGATTAAGAGTTTGAAAGGGACCCATGAGGCATATCTCCATGTATCTCACAGAAGCCTTGATCTTTCTTTTGGATCTCTTTACAGTGAATTTATTTCATTTATTTACTTATTTATTTGTTTTTGGCATATTTTGCACCACTAAAAATACAATACAACCTTGCATTTGTAAGCAAAGTTGGCAATACAGGGTAAAACAGAATGAAAAGAAAAATATAATTTCAGACTATTTACAAGAAATCCACTAAAAATAAGTTATCACAGAAAATTTAAAGGGAATGACTGGGTAAAGTTATATTAAGAGCATCATTTTCTTCTGTAACAAAAGTGTTAAAGTTTAAAAAAATCTGCTCCCTCTCACTAATAGTTACATACATATTAAATTTACAGCAGAGCAATCAAAATTCTCCAAGCCAGGCTTCAACTGTATGTGATCTGTGAACTTCCAGATGTTCAAGCTGGATTTAGAAAAGGCAGAAGAATCAGAGATCAAATTGCCAACGTCCATTGGATGGTATTGGATCCAACTGGATAGAAAAAGCAAGAGAGTTCCAGAAAAACATCTAATTCTGCTTTATTGACCATGCCAAAGCCTTTGATTGTGTGAAAGAAGGAACGTGAAGTTGCTCAATTGTGTTCAACTCTTTGAGACCCCATGGACTGTAATCTACCAGGCTCCTCCATCCATGGAATTTTCCAGGCCAGAGTACTAGAGTGGGTTGCCATTTCCTTCTCCAGAGGATCTTCCCAACCCAATGACTGAACCTGGGTCTCCTGCATGGCAGAGAGATGCTTTACCATCTGAGCCACCAGGGAACCCTGGTGATTGTGTAGATCACAACAAATTGTAGGAAATTCTTTAAGAGATGGGAATACCAGACAACTTGAGCTGCCTTCTGAGAAACCTGTATGCAGGTCAAGAAGCAACAGTTAGAACTGGACATGGAACAATAGCCTGGTTCCAAATAGGGTAAGGAGTATATCAAAGCTCTCTATTGTCACTCTGCTTATTTAACTTATATGCAGAGTACATCATGAGAAACTCTGGGCTGGATGAAGCACAAGCTGGAATCAGGATTGCTGGGAGAAATACCAATAGCCTCAGGTACACAGATGACACCACCCTTATGGTAGAAAGTGAAGAAGAACTAAAGAACCTCTTGATGAAAGTGAAAGAGGAAAGTGAAAAAGTTGGCTTAAAACTCAACATTCAGAAACAAAGATTATGGCATCCAGTCCCAACACTTCATGGCAAATAAATGGGGAAACAGTGACAGACATTTTTGGGGAGGGGGGCTCCAAAATCACTGCAGATGGTGACTGCTGCCATGAAATGAAAAGATGATTACTCCTTGGAAGACAAGCTATGATCAACCTAGAGAGAATATTAAAAAACAGAGACATTACTTTGCCAACAAAGTTCTGTCTAGTCAAAGCTATGGTTTTCCCAGTAGTCATGTATGGATGTGAGAGTTGGACTATAAAGACAGCTGAACGCCAAAGAATTGATGCTTTTGAACCGTGGTGTTAGAGAAGACTCTTGAGAGTTCCTTGGACAGCAAGGAGATCCAACCAATCCAACCTAAAAGAAATCAGTCCTGAATATTCATTGGAAGGACTGATGTTGAAGCTGAAACGCCAATACTTTGGCCACCTGATTTGAAGAGCTGACTTATTTTATAATACCCAGGACATGGAAGCAACCTAGATGTCCATCAGCAGACGAATGGATAAGAAAGCTGTGGTACATATACACAATGGAGTATTACTCAGCCATTAAAAAGAATACATTTGAAGGTGTTCTAATGAGGTGGATGAAACTGGAGCCGATTTTACAGAGTGAAGTAAGCCAGAAAGAAAAACCCCAATACAGTATACTAACGCATATATATGGAATTTAGAAAGATGGTAACGATAACCCTGTATGTGAGACAGCAAAAGAAACACAGATGTATAGAACAGTCTTTTGGACTCTGTGGGAGAGGGAGAGGGTGGGATGATTTGGGAGAAAGGCATTGAAACATGTATAATACCATATATGAAANTATGGTTTCAGTGTGTCTGCCCTCTGATGCCCTCTTGTAACACCTACTATCTTACTTGGGTTTCTCTTACCTTGGGCATGGGGTATCTCTTCACGGCTGCTCCAGCAAAGCACAGCTACTGCTCCTTACCTTGGACGAGGGGTATCTCCTTACCGCCGCTGTTCCTCAGGACAGGCTAAATCATGCTTTGACATCAAATGACACCAACACGTCAGTGGCTCGTGGTGGCAGAAGTTTATTTCTCTTCCAAGCCACATGTCCATTCCATGTTGACCACAATGACCACGTGCCCATCTTGGGGGCTGTTAAATTTACTCAGAGCAAATGACATCTAGACCAAGACTGAGGTGAAGGGGAAGACTATGGATGTGGTGGGGGGAATAGTTTGGTCAGAAACGCCTTGGGAGAACAGTCTCAAGATGAGAGAATGTTTAGAAACTGAGGAGAACTGGTTTTTAGAGGCCATGCTCCATTTCCGATTTACCAATTATCTCTGTGGCCTCAGGAAATTTACTTAAACTCTCTGAAACTTAGTTTTCCTCTCAAATGGGGAGAATAATATTACCAACATTTTAGCATCAAATGTCTAATGATTGAATAAGATAACACGCGTGAAAATTTCTAACACATTGTCTGGTACTTAATAAACAACAATTTTTCCTTTTCTGGGTGTGAAATTGTGCGTCAGATGTAAACATAACAGAATTGTCAGAGAAGCTCTCAACACCAAACCTCCTGGGTGTGACTGATGAGATAAAATAGAAACGGGAACTAGACGCTTTGTGTTTCTAAATAAACGATTGTGATTCAAAACCTCTTGTTTCCATTCATGTTTGTGTTTTATAACTTTCAGTACCCATGCACAAACTCTTCTCTGGGTTCTACAGAAATATCAACACAAGTAAGACAAAGTTTCTCAAAATCTGTAGATGTCAAAGTGTCTGAAACCTAATGGGACGGACAATGCAAATCATACTGAACTGGCCTGACATTTATTTGCTAAGTGGTTCCATCTAAACACAATCTTTTCCAATAATTCAGGGTTTTTTCAGCCACCACAATGAATGCCTATTTGTACAATTGCTCTAGCATTGTACAAATGCCAATTTGTACAACTGGCTGTCAATAAAAACAGCCAACAAAAGACACATCCTAATTTTTTTTTTACTTTATTTTACTTTACAATACTATATTTTATTTTTCACTGAGTTTTCACAATACCTAAATTAAGCTGACTGATGAACGTTTGATTGACATTCTTTCCATTAAGTTACTATGATGTCAAAAACTCTCAATGAAATCCAGTGGCTGATTTAATGATACCATATTTTCAAATTGACACAAACTGTTTAAAAAGAAAGGAGAAGAGACAGAATGGAAGATTTAAAGAGAAGAAACAGAATGGAAAATTTTAAATGTTGGACATTTACACCAAGTAAGAGTTTCTTTAAATGCAGGAAAGTATTGGTTATAGCTAGTAGCTGCAATGAATCACAACATCTGATAAAGAAAGATAATGAAAGAGCTTTTCTTTCTTCTGTCCTCAGCTTTGTAGAGTAATAGAAAAACTTTTCTTTGATATCATTTTTCTATATAAGGCTCTACTATTATTATAAAAGGTTGCAAACGATTTGTGTTTAAGAGTGAATGGAAGCTCATGTGTCATTAAATTTTTGGCCCCTTGATGCAGTATCAGACATTGGATATCCCTCAGTGAGGCTCAGCAAGGTCTTACACTACATTCCTTNCTATTATTATAAAAGGTTGCAAACGATTTGTGTTTAAGAGTGAATGGAAGCTCATGTATCATTAAACTTTTGGTCCCTTGATGCAGTATCAGACATTGGATATCCCTCAGTGAGGCTCAGCAAGGTCTTACACTACATTCCTTAATTGTGTGGTATCTATGGGCTCCCCTGGTGGCTCAGATGGTAAAGAATCCTCCTGCAGTGCTGGGACCTGGATTCAATCCTTGGGGCAGGAAGATCCCCTGGAGAAGGGAATGGCTACTCACTCCAGTGTTCTTGCCTGGGAAAACCCATGGACAGTGGAACTTGGAGGGTATAGTCCATGGGGTCTGCCAAGAGTTGGACACTACTACATAACTAAACAATAGCAACAGCAACATTTCAGTATAAACTCCATAAACCAGATACTTGTAGAATTGACCACTGAGATCAATTTAAGTATTTGGTGTGTGGTATCAAGTATAAAGCAATGTTTCTACTTAGCCATTTAAAATAACAACAGAAGGAATATATTTCAATCCACTGCTAACTCACAATAAATCGAACTTTGATGTTTTCCCCTCCTTTCATCTTGAGTCTGGAATAAATATTAGGTAGTGTGAAAAAGACTGCCAGTGCTCACCTAATAGCAGGGCCTCCTCTTCTGGGCTGGGGCAGAGCTGAAGTGTGGGAGCTGCTGGGTCCCTGAGTCACTGCTTGGAGACAACCTACGATCCACTTGGATTGCACTTGACAGCAGCGTGAGTATGAAAAACACCTTTCCTGTGGCTGGTCCCGGAGATTGGGGTCGTTTGTGACTGTGATTCCCTACGGCTTTGACAAGTGGACTCTCCAACACTGAGGTTCCACTTCACACTGTGAGGCCAGAAGGCTTGGCCCTGCCAGTGCACTTATGGGAGAGGCAGGGACTGTCTGATCTAAAGACATTGTCACTGGAGAATGCACGTGACTGAGGATCTCTTTCTTGGCTTTTCTGCCCCACCCAAAGTTGAGTGCAACTCATGGTTATTGAACATATTTTCAACTCAAGTCAACATTGTTTGTTAATCAGCTATATACTAATACAAAATAAAGTTGCTTTTTTTTTAAGAAATAGTGGTTCTTCATCTGTCCTTAACATTAATGGCTAATATTTGTTGAGTACATACTCTGCCTGGCAGGCTTAATATTTATTTTTTCATTTACTCTGTTTATTCAACAAATATTTGTGGAGCACCTTTGTGATGGCCAGTAATGTTTTAGATCCTAGGGACTCATTTATTCATCTCATTCATTTTGTGAGTTGAGTATACTTCTTCAATTTACAGATATAATAGAACAACTCCAGAAATACAGGTCTAGCCCTGATTTTTTTGTCAGCCCTTCAAAACCATGCTTAGTCTCCACAAGCAGAGTGCCCACCCTTAGAAAATGGTCATGATAATATTCACAAGGAAAATGATGACATACGAAAGGAGATAATGTAGTTTACGGTGTTTTATTGCCACAAACTGTTATAGAAAGGCATTGTTGCACATGCTAAGGTGACTTTTGCAACACAAAATAAGGAATATATTAATATTTAAGAATTTTTTCATTGCTTGTTTTCCCTCCTTGAGAATTTTTTGAGGTCTATTTGAAGGAAGAAACATAAAAATGCCTCTTCTGAGGAAAATAGTTTCGAGTCTTGGAACCAAAGTCTTTATTATTTCAAGGCACAGCCACAGAGCCATGCCAAAGGTGACATTTCTGCTAACACACGGAAGACCAAAGCTCTGGAGTAAGACCTTGTTCATTACCATGTAATTTGAGTTTACATTTTGACCTTAAGAATCATCTATCATGGTGGTAGGTTTTAGCCAAGGTGACTCTGCCCAAAGGAATAAAAATGGATTTAGTGACCTTGTGAAGCCTGTTCCTCCAGAATTCTGTTGTCTATAAAATGCATTCTGAAATAGTTTATAGCAAAACATCTACCAGGACTAAAATGATTTTCAAAAATGTAAAATGACTAAGTGCACATTTTAGGCATGAAAAGATTTCATTTGACTCTTTTCTAACATGTTGACTTTCATTTAGAAATAGAAAGATGAACTATTTTTTAAATTTAAAATAAGACTTCTGAGTTACAGAGCAGCTTGAAGCCTATACAATAGCAATTACCACGTAATTAAAAGTCACATGGTCCCTGGTCATGAATGCCGTGGAGGTCTACTTCTTTAATGGACTGTCTTTAAGAGCCATCAATGAGCACAGAGAATGAGTAAACAACCTTGAGTTATGGAAGACATTCTCCTAAGGATGAAACTTAATTAAAGGAGAAGAATGTATTGTTTTAAAACTATTTCAGGCCTTTGCATGAAGTTCCAGAAATCTGGCCAGAGAACACAGAAACAAAGTGACTGTTAGGAAGAAGCTGGTTAGTCATCCATATGTCATGATTATGGCATCTCATTTGTACTTGCACTTGATTTTCTAATTGCCTCTTTGGAACTCATACAGTGAGCAGCTGAGAAGGCAAACACTCTGTGTATCAAATAGGAATTCAGACAGAATAGCTGACATTACCTGCTACAGGATTGAATTATTTCCCTCATAAAGACAACTTCAAGCACTAAGCCCCAGGACCAAAAGATGTGACCTTTTTTGGAAATATAGTTTCTACAGAGGTAGGTCCTTTAAAAGGGCTTCCCTCATAGCTCAGTTGGAAAAGAATCTGCCTGCAATGCAGGAAACCCGGGTTCCATCCCTGGGTTGGGAAGATTCCATGGAGAAGGAAATGGCAACCCACTTCAGTATCCTTGCCTGGAGAATCCCATGGACAGAGGAGCCTGGTGGGCTACAGTCCACAGGGCTGCAAGAGTCAGACACAACTTAGCAGCTGAACCACCACCAGGTACATTAAAATAAGGTCATTAGGGTGAGCCTTAATCTGGTGTGAGTGAGGTCCTTATAAAAAAGGGAAATGTTGTCAGACACATGCACACTGGGAAAACTGTGTGAAGATTAGAGTTATGTTGCCACAAGCCAAGGAGAGTCTGGGGCTACCAGAGGCTGCAAGAGGCAAGGAAAAACACTTCCCTTCAGCATAAAGTGCTTCCCCTAAAGAATCCATCCACCCAAAAATATACAATGGAGAAAAGACAATCTTTTTAACAAGGGGTGCTGGAAAAACTGGCCAACCACCTGTAAAAGAGTGAAACTAGAACAGTTTCTAATACCATACACAAAAATAAACTCAGAATGGATTAAAGACCTAAATGTAAGACCAGAAACTATACAACTTTTAGAGGGAAAGCATAGGCAGGACACATCTGTCATAAATCACAGCAAGATCCTCTATGACACACCTCCCAGAGTAATGGAAAAAAAAAACAAACAAACAAACAAGTGGAACCTAATTAAACTTAAAAGCTTTTGTAAAATGAAGGAAACTATAAGCAAGGTGAAAAGACAGCCTTCAGAATGGAAGAATATAGCAAACAAAGCAACTGACAAAGAATTAATCTCTGAAATATACAAGCTCATGCACCTCAATACAAGAAAAACAAACAACCCAATCAAAAAGTGGGCCAAAGAACTAAAGAGACATTTCTCCAAAGAAGACATACAGATGGCTAATAAACACATGAAAAGATGCTCAACATCACTCATTATTAGAGAAATGCAAATCAAAACCACAATGAGGTAACATCTCATGCCAGTCAGAATGGCTGCCATCAAAAACTCTACAAACAATAGACACTAGAGAAGGTGTGGAGAAGAGGGAACCTTCTTACACTGTTGGTAGGAATGCAAACTAGTACAGCCACTATGGAGNAAATCAAAACCACAATGAGGTAACATCTCATGCCAGTCAGAATGGCTGCCATCAAAAACTCTACACACAATAGACACTAGAGAAGGTGTGGAGAAGAGGGAACCTTCTTACACTGTTGGTAGGAATGCAAACTAGTACAGCCACTATGGAGTACAGTGTGGATATTCCTTAAAAAACTGGAAATAGAACTGCCATACGACCCAGCAATACCACTGCTGGACATATACACCAAGGAAACCAGAATCGAAAGAGACACATGTACCCCAATGTTCATTGCAACACTGTTTACAATAACTAGGACATAGAAGCAACCTAGATGTCCATCAGCAGGAAATTGTGGTACTTATACACAATGGAATATTACTCAGCTATAAAAAAGAATGCATTTGAGTCAGGTCTAATGAGGTGGATGAAAGTGGAGCCTATCATACAGAGTGAAGTAAGTTAGAAAGAGAAACACTAATACAGTATATTAATGCATATATATATATATATATATATATATATGGAATTTAGATGGAGAAGGAAATGGCAACCCACTCCAGTAGTCTTGCCTGGAGAATCCCATGGACAGAGGAGCCTAGCCGACTATAGGGTCGGCAAAGTGTTGGACACAACTGAAGCAACTTAGCACATACGCATGGAATTTAGAAAGATGGTAATAACGATCCTTTCTGCAATGATCCTATATGAAAGGTAGCAAAAGAGACATTGGTATAAAGAACAGACTTTTGGACTCTGTGAGAGAAGGCTAAGGTGGGATAATTTGAGAGACTAGCATTGAAACATGTATATTACCATGTGTAAAATAGATAACCAGTGCAAGTTTGATGCATGAAGCAGGGCACTCAAAGCTGGTGCTCTGGGACAACCCAGAGAGATGGGGTGGGGAGGGAGGTGGG